>JAYXIM010011300.1:0-154084 GCA_037575425.1 Anastrepha fraterculus | reverse complement strand
CTCAGCCTTATTGCTGCACTGCGCGCGGTGTACTTTGCCTGCAGGTCTACCGGAAGGAAATTTAATATCACGTATAGTGCTTTCTATGGTGTGGTTAACATTGCACCGGTTAAAAGAATGGATACAAGTCTGTGGACCCTGTCAACTTTTTTAATGTTCACTCCCTTCTCCAGGGCATTCCACCATATTGCAATACCTTAGTAGAGAATTGGTCTAATTACTGCTGTGTACAACCAGTGTATCATTCTGGGTTTCAACCCGCATTTATTCCCAATGAGCCTTCCGCAGGAGTATAGCGCCGTCGTAGCTTTGCGTACTCTATCTGCGACTGTGAGACCCCAATTTAGCTTCCTATCTAGTACAATTCCTAGATATTTAGCATTTTATGTTACCCTGAGGGGTTTTCCTGACTGAGACGACAAAGTAATCACGCTCAGTATAATCTTGCAAACGAGAAGGTTTTACTTTATCATTTGTGTCAATCGATGCCATTTTCGCTCATGTAAAGAAGTCAAAATCAATTTGATCGCCTTAAAAGAAGTTGGTTTTTTCGGTGCAAGCATTTTGCAGGCATTTTGCAACACTTGAAAGATACGAAAGGTATTGGCAACAGTACTTTGATATCTAAACATTTAAGCAATTACTTTTTTGAAATATCGCTTGAAATTTGAGGGGAAAAACCGATGGGAGTCAAGAAGTGCACTAAAATTCCAAATAAAGCTTTAAACAATTTAAATAAGTTTATTTCTGATCCCTCCAATACAAATATGTATGTAAATTTCACTATTTTACACAATTAGAAGATTTTCTTTTATTTGGCAACAAAAAAATAAATGCATGTCTGTGCATGTTTGCCTCATACAACTACAATCGCATGCAGTCAAAAGTCTCAAAAAGCATTGAAAAATTAAAAAGAACTTAAAAATTTTGCAATGCATTTGCAAACTGGGCAACCCCAATTGCATCTGAGATGGTAAATGTCCGACAATCGAAGCAACTGCAAAGCACTAACAACCACAAACTAGCAGCGTGAACAGCATCCCCAGCAACATCAGTTTGTTGTTGAAAGCAAAAAAGGTTGTGATTGCGCGTGCAGCCTTAAACTCTTCTACTAACTTTTCCTTATGAATGTGTGTATGTGCATATCTACACACGTACACACCCATATGTATGTATGTATGTCGATGTAGGTTGACTGTTGCCCTTTTGTTACTGCGGATAACTGGTGATTTCTTTCATTCTGGATGTACGTATGTATGTGTTGTATGCAGGCACAGATTTTTATGCATTTAAGTTAGATTGATTTCCCTTATTCCTTAACCCTTTTTAAGGTGATTTTATGCATTTTTTAAATTATATGCATGTTTAGACATGTTCGAACGTGTTTTATTTTACTTTTTTTTACTTAAGGTTTTCTTTTTAATCTTTTATTATACAAATATACGTATGCATGTATTTTTATGCTCCTATCAAGAAAAACTGATTTCACAATCTGACGCATGTATTGCATCAGACTGCAGAACAATAAATGCTGACAACGGATAAGATGAGCATAACTTGGTATACGTTTTTATAAATGGACCATGTAGGAAAATTTTATGGTAGTAAATTAAAATTTGTTTTCACAATAAGCAACTACCATTGCGACAAATGCCAAGTGGTCCGATAGGAACTAGACCTTAACTAGTTGATGAAGGACCACAAATGTGTAAATTAAATACAATTGCATTCCATATAATTTTGAAACAAAAAAGTAGTCCGATTGTAACTAGACCCCCACTAGTTGGCGAAGGACCAAAATGGGTTAAATGAAATAAAATTTCTGTTCATATTATTTTGAAACAAAAAAATATTTACAATAGCAACTACCACTGTGAAGTAGTCCCATAATAACTAGACCTTAACTAGTTGATGAAGGGCCACAAATGTGTAAATTAAATACAACTACATTCTGTTTACCAACCTAGTTTAGAGGAGGTAAGAAAAAAGGAGTATTCAGGGCATCAGAGGGAGTCGTCGCAATGGCGCCGCTGATACATTTAAGCGTCATATGTTGAGCTTTCTGAAGCCTGTTTCTAATCGTAGTGAGATTAGATCACTTTTATAAACTCTAACTTTATAAACTCTTACGGAAATTGCCTTCTGATCGTAATGGAAAAGATACTATTATAAATGAAGCCTCATTGCCACCTCGACTATTGCCAAGCTCTTAAATATTTTAGTTTTTTTTTTCTCAAGACAAACTATCAAGTACAGCACTCAGACAACATTAAGTTCATTATACTGCACTCGGGTTCCCTTTTTAATCTTCTACCCGTCCTCCGAACAAATCTGAGTAGATCTTGAGGGGTCATGGAGCCAAGGTGATCGCTTCTTAACACATCAGTGCCAAAGACCTCAAGCCTGATTCGAGTGAAGGCTGGCCAGATGCAAAGACACATCCTCCTCTTCACATGTTGGGCAGAATAGACTGTCTGAGATGCCTACCTTTTCCATGTGCTTCGCCCATAGAAAGTGGCCCGCTATCACTCCAACCAGCTGCTTACAGTCCATTCTGCTTAATGTCGGTCGGACATCACAGCTTACATCAGTTTTGACCATCTGCTGGGTTAGAGTAGCCCGTTTGGTAACCGCGGCTTTGATGGCTGCAGAAGGGAGTGGCAGAATGGTCTCCAAGCCAGAGAAGTTGGCCTTAGAGTCCATTCTAGCTAAGGAGTCCGGGATCTCGTTACCCGCAATACCCACATGTCCCGGGACCCATGTTAGCGTCAGAATATTATGTCTACCGACATAGTTCAGCCTGGATTTACGGTACTCAATTACCCCTGAAGTGGTTGGAGGGCTAAAGACATGAGTGCAGCTTTGCTGTCGCTGCAGACAGATACAGTTCTACCTCTCCATCTGTTTTCCACAACAAAGTTCATAGCTTCTTGAATAGCATACACCTTCGCTTGAAACACAGTTGCATACATTCCAAGAGCGAAGTGTAATTTTGTCCCGCTGAATTCCACGTAGACAGCAGAGCCGCGACCGTGTTCGGTCCTGGAGCTATGCTAGAAAATGCGAAAACAGTGTTTGCCGGTCTCATTTTCAGAGTATGACCACAATTGAGCCCCTGGCTGCCGATCAGAGAGTTGCTGGTCCAACAAATCTTTTCCACTTTTATTTTAATGATACTTTTCTTAATAATAGTAATTATTTTTTAATTTTAATTTTGGAAAACATTTCATAAACAAAAGAAATACTCCAAATTTACCGCTTATATGCTTGTAAAACTTGAGACAAGGGCTTTACGTTCTCAGCATTTCAAATTCACTAGACGAGTGCTAGTTCGGCACCTGTTGATTTCCCTGCAGGGCATACGCTCACACACTTCTACCCACGCATATTTCTGCCCGACTTTGAAAAGCGTAAGTAGAGCCTTCAGCAAATAAAGCAATGAGCTTCTGTTCCTGTACTCACTAATCAAATATCGACGTGATAAAAACCGTCGAGCACCACACTACATAAGTATGTTTGCCGGCAAACTTGCCTATGCGAGTGGCGTGTTAGAGAGTTGACAATCTTCTCGGACAAATTTTAAATGAAGTGCATTATTATAAAAAAAAAATTAATAAAATGTCTCTTATGTTTTCAAGGGATTGTGATAAGAGCGGAAATTATTTTAACTCTACTACCGCATTGTGTGAACAAAAGAGAGCAAATGATCATCACGCTTTTGAAATTATGATTTCAATGTTCCGTGAATTATTTTAGATGCTATTTCACAACAAAATTTTTATAATGGGAAAAATGGCCCACGCCGCTTTGTCTTTGCTTTATCGATTTTGAAGAAGCGTTCGAGACTCTTAACCACGAAGTAGAAGTTGGTAAGAGTTTGCATGCAAAGAAGTGCCTGAAAAAATATCAACCTGATAAAAGAGCTGTTCGCTGACGCTTTCCGCCTTGGCTCAACTTAGTCCTGGGCCCAGCAATGCGGCAAGCCTGTGCGGTTAACAGAGGCATTTCCTACGGTTTGAGCGGTCACCTTACAGCTCTAGACTATGCGAGTGATATTCGTCTGCTGTCACATAAATACTCGCATATATCAACAGAACCACCACCGGTAAGCTATGCTGCAGCCCGAACTGGACTAAAAATCAACATCGTAAAAACAAAGGAAATGAGCATCAATACCTCCGAAGCACAAGCTCTTCAGATTGTCGGGACTCAATTCGAAGAAGTGGATGAATTTTCTTTCCTCGGGAGTATTATTTCAAAAACTGGCAGATCAGCGGGCTTCCGCACCGAATAACTAAGGATCGAGTTGCGTTTGGTATGCTAGACAAGGTTTGGAGAGCGACTCACATTTCCAGATGTACGAAGCTAAGGATATTCGACGCTAACGTGAAGTCAGTAGTCTTATATGGGTGCGAAGCATGGAATATTACAGCGTGCGCGCTACAATCTTTCCTTAATTGTTGTCTTCATAAGATTATATGGATATTCTGGTCGTTCGCTTTTTGGATACGCCCAAGCCAGCACACGTAGAAATCTAATGTCGTAAGTGGAAATGGATCGAGCATAAGTTGCAAGACTGGAACCCTTAAGGAAGTCGGAGACGCAGGAGGCCAGCCAGCACGTGGATTCGGCAAGTTGAAGCCGAAGCGAAAAACGGAGGTTGCTTCAGGTGCCAAATTTAATTCTTAGTGTTAAACAAACCAAATCATTATTTGTTTATTGAGGCCAGATGTTCTATATTATATATCTTTCCATGCAATAAATATATGGCCAAAAAAACGAGGTCTTGGAATCAGAAGATCAGACTCCCCTTTTTTATGTAAATCTTTGCTCTGAATGCGTATCTAAGTCTGTTTGGGTCATTACGTGAACATTCTTACTAACCTCTTAAACATTTTAAAACACCATTGCAAGCCTTGAAAAATCACGTTAATGTTTTTTTTGGCGCCATGTCAAGAAGCGAACGACTAAGTATCGAGATCTAGAATCCTTCAGCGACAGCAGCAAAACAGCTGAATAAAAATGTGGAGATACATATATAGGGTGGGCCATGTAAAATTTGCTTTTTGAATCGGATATACAAAAAAACTAATCAATATTTTTTCAAACTTTTTTTTTATTTTGAAGATTGAACATTGTCATTTATAAATGAAAAATAATATCGTTCAAATGACTGCCACGACTGGCTTTACAGTAGGCCATTCGATCAACCCAATTTTTAAGCACATTTTCGATTGTTTGGGCTCCAATTTCATAAATGGCAATTTCGATTTCGCGTTTTAAAGCATCAACGTCTCTGTCATCAATAGTCCAACGGGCTTAAATCACAGCTCCGAGACGTTCAATTGATATCGGAATTTCGGCTGATTATTCGGTTTTCAAAAACGGTAACCAAAAGTTCGAGTATAACTTTGGCAGTGTGACAACTTGCACCGTCCTGTTGAACCAAATGTCGTCCATGTCATCCTCTTCAATTTTTGGAAACAACTCGTTGAGCATGTCACGGTAACGCTCGCCATTTACTGTGACCGCGGCTCCTCGCTCATTTTCGAAAAAAATGGGCCGATGATGCCGCCAGACCAAAAAGCGCACTAAACAGTGACTCGTTGTGGATGTATTTGCTTCTCTACAGTAACGTGTGGATTTTCTGAGCCCCAAATTCGACAATTTTGCTAATTGACGTAGGCACCGATGTGAAAATGAGCGTCCTCAGAAAAGAAGAAGAAGACTCACCACTTTGGAAATAGGTTTCCAATATTTCCCAATTTTGTTCAAGCGTATAGCGTCCCATTTCGTAAATGTCAAACCTTTAAGTAAATTATGAACACATTTGTCATGTCATTCTCAAAAAAATAGGTGGTTCAAAAAGCAAACGCTATATGGCCCTCCCTGTACCAATCCCCTTCTCTTTCCTCCATTCGGCTCTCGGTGGAAAAGTTTTTCTTGAATTATTTAGAAGTCTGACTTCTTTGTGAAACTTGATTTCTTTTTGGTAGGCATCTGTAGAAGGATCTTACTTTGACCGCACGATCTCGTTGTCCAGCTTACTATGTTTCTGAGTTTCAGCGTCCTGCACGTAGCAATGGTTTTTGTGTGTAAGTTTAATGCAAATAGATGTTTTCTTACATGAAGCGTTTCAGTAGGACTTGTACCAAGCGCTACAGTGGGTTTTTTTTTTTTTGTTTTTGACGGTACATACTACCAAGTACAGAACTCAGACACAATTAAGTCCACCCCTGGTAGGCCGACGAAGGGAAGACCTTCAGCTCCTTCCTCGTATGCTTTTTGATCTCCTCTATCGACTGGAATCTTCTTCCACGAAGTGGTAACTTCAACTTGGCAAACAAAAAAAGTCGCACGGGGTCATATCAGGTGAATACGGTGCTTGCACGATGGAATTTACTAGGTGTTTGGTCAAATAATCCAGCACAATTTGGGCTCGGTGCGATGGCACGTTATCATCATGCAAAATCCAAGAATTGTTTGCCCACATTTCTGGCCGTTTGCAACGTACAGCATCTCTCAAAAGCTGCAAAAGGGATAAATAATATTCTTTATTGACTGTCTGGCCCGATGGCAGGTACTCATGATGCAGTATGCCTTGGCAATCGAAGTAAACAGTCAACATCACCTTCCCGGTACTTTTTGATCATAGGGTTAAAAATGTGTCGAATGTGATTTGTGTGGAAGAAAATTATTTTAAAAAATTCTCACTAAAAAGTTTGAAATTTTTTGAAAAATTTCTAGAAATTTCATAATTTGTGAAATTTTTGCACATAGCTTGAGAATACAATTAATATGGTTTTTTTTTGTAAAATAAGTTAAACTTTCATAAAAAAATTAATAAACATCAAATTAAAGAAAGTAAAACCGGCAAAGCTGGTCAAAATGTCGCACATCTTTTTTATTGCCCACGAGTGTATGTAGCTAAGCATTTCCATGAAAAACAGTTATTTGAAAAAAATTATTTACCCATTTAAGCTATTTAAATACATATAAATAAATACATACATACACAAGTAGATACACATACGCCACGCGGCAAGCAACATACTCGTATTTAGCTTAAGTTTCCAGCCTCTCGTGGGCAGCCTGATTTGGAGTGCTCGCAAATCGCACAATTGGCGCGCAAATTGCAGACACGCTGCTTGTTATTATTGCCGCACATCTATAGTACATACATACATACGAGTATATGGCATATAAAAGTATGTTGCCGAGTATTGTTGTGGATTTTGATGACACAATTATCTATTGTTGCACATTTGTGCTAATGCATTTTATTAATAAAACTAATAAATGCGACATGAATTAAATTGAATTTTCAGTCTACTACGAGTACCAGCACAAAATTTCTACTACAAAATTTATTTACTACTACTACGAGTAGCAATTTAAAGTTGTTGTTGATAAGTAAAGATGTGGAGTTGAAATATTGCATTTGCCTTTTTGGGCATAGTAGCTGTGTTCTGTGTCACAAACGAGCGTGCAACAGGAATGCTGAAGAATATTGTTGCTGAACTGTGTGTGTAGCTGCATCTCGTATGATAAATTGCCAATAGCAAGAATGTAGGAAAAACTAACATTTTTCTTTTTTTACCAAATTGAATATTAAAATGCAACAACAATTGTGCGTAAATTAAGCGCGTGCGTAATTTTTTGCTCTCATCGCTAACAAAGTGGTCGCGTGTTGCGTTACGGAGATCACATACGAGGGTGTGCCGTGCAGTAAATGAACTGGGTAAGATATTGCCCCCCTGTGGAGTAGCCTGATCTCCCATCGGGCGCGTCTCAGGTGGTGGATAGGGAAGCCCTGGCATCATAATAATGGCCTTCCCAGATGGGTTAGGTTCCAACACTCGTGTGATGACTCAAAGTTGGCTTAGAATCAGGGTGCCATCCGCGAACCAAACTGGCTAGGGAGGAGTCCCGAACAAAAACAGGAAAAGTAATTGAAAACGATGGATAAATTAAGGTGGAACCCACACAAGTGGCAATCCATCCGCTTCGGCGGCAGGGGCGTGGATTCTGGAGACCCCAACCATTACCCAAGTCTCTCAGCTCTATGAGCGAGAGCGCATCCAGGAGGAGACGGGGGTTGCTATCGCAATGTCCTCTTCTTCAGAGACGGAAAAACGTTTCCCGGTTTCCGAGGGCCTGAGTTGTGAGGCTGCTTCTGTGGCGGCAAGACCTCCCAAAGAAGCCGGGGAATCGAAGAGCGTGGCAAGAAGGGAAAGGAAAAAGCGGCGGGCAAGGCTCATGCTTCTGCGTCTGTGTCCTCTAAAAGGCCTCAATCGGCGACGGTTAGCAAATGGGTTACTACAACCCACAAGCGACCTTGGCAGGCTGAGAGATACTGCAGATGGACTAAACTGATGTTAGCTGTCATGTCCGATCGACTGTCGCAAACCCTCCTGTCATTAAGCAGAGGGGAGTGCAGACAGCTGGTTGGACTGATGACGGGCCACTTTCTGTGGGCGAAGCACATGGAAAGGGTGAGCATCTCAGACAGTGTACTCTGCCCAGCTTGTGTAGAAGAGAGTGAGACGGCGGACCACTTCTTGTGAGTCTGCCCCGCCTTCGCTCGAATCAGGTTTGAGGTATTTGGCACTGATGTGTTACGAAGCGACCATCTTGGCTCCTAGCCACCACAAGGTCTACTCATATTTCTTCGGAGATCAGGTAGATTTAAGGAAAATTAAAAGGGAAGCCAAGTGTAGTACAATGGACTTAATTAATGTCTGAGTGCTGCACTTGCTAGTTGTCCCGACAAAAAAAAAAAAGATATTGCCAGTATTCAAGCAATTGGTTTCTTTATAAATTTGGGTCGTCGAGCTGTGCAAGCTGTGCATTTTTGAGAGGCGGTAAAGGATGAGTTCTCGGTGTCTATCTAAGCAGTCGCTTAGAGATGGGAATAGTTGAATCTATAGGAAGAGAGTGTAGTGGGCTTCTAGCGTTAATGAATTGGGAAAATTTTATATGAGAATGATGAAACTCACTTTCTATTTGATGCTTTGGGGACCTTATGTGGACCCGGTGGCCTAGAGCACGAAAATTTCACCTATTTTCATGATTTTTTTTTGCTATTAAAAATTAAAAAAACGATATTTGAACTTTTCACGTTGATTACTCCATCTATTGAGCATACAAAAAAAATTTTCTTTTATTTTACAAATAATATTTATTATTATAAAAATGCCGTTGAAGGTGGCCCTCTCGAAAAATTGGACCCGGACGGCGTAGGTGATTTCGGGACTTCTACTCAGCTGAAACACAACATTCAAACAGATTCTTTATTAGAAAGAGTGCAGTTATGGACGAAACTAGAACAAAAGACACGGTTTTGAAAAAAAAAGTTCGTAAATACGGGTCTTTTTTCACTAGCTTTTTATTGCAAAGAATAGAAAATTATTTAAATAAAATTTTGATTCTATATAGTTCCGACGATAGCCATTCACGTTGTGAACAACATATTCACATTTCAAGTGATGGTGGAATAATTTTTTTTCGTCCCCGCAGTGCCGAAAAATGTCGTTTAAAGTTTGAGGTACAGGAGCGCGCGGACCGCTCTCTACCCAGTTAATGGGGTGTAGAGCTGTAATGTGAGTAACTTCGGCATGAAAATTTCACAGCATAATCTTAAGAGACTATACTTTCGAAATATCGAAAAAATAAAAATGGATTTTATTAAATTTCTAGACCACCAAATCCCTTTATGGCTTGGAAATAAACCAATGCTACCGATTATACCGAAGCAAACATTCGTATTTTTTGAACAGTTTTATTACTGTAGACGAAGAGTAGACGCAGTGGATTCCTTGTGAGGAGCTTAAAAGTAGCTTAAAATGGGTCTGTAAATTGACAGCTTTGCTCTACTTTTGCTCTTTTACTCTACTTATAAAATATATTTTACTAAATATTTAAATTAAATATAAATTTTATTAAATATTTAATAGAACCTTAAGACAGAACCTTCTAAACTATGCTGCGTCTGGACTGGTCATCTTGATCTAGTGACAGGCAGTTGATAAAGCTGAAGACTTGCCAAAACACTGCTATTCGGACAGCGACGGGTTGCCTCCTGATGTCCCCTCTTCAATACCTTTACAACAAGGCACAGATGCTCCCTGTAATGGAGCACAATGAACTGCTCAGCAAGCAGTTCCTATTAGGGTGCTACCACACGTTTCACCTTTGCAGACACCTGCTTGAGCCAGAGCCGCCTCCCAGGCACGTCAGGAGACACCTACTAAACTACGCCGACGAGATGCAGGACAAAACTAACAGACATCTACTGGACCAGACAGTGTTTTGACAGACATTAAACGACATTCACCGGGAGACCGTTATCACCTTCTTAAGCTCCCGTCCACCGAATGCCGTAATCGGAGTCCAACAATTACGTTCTGGATATTGTAGTAGGTTAAACTCCTACTTGTCCAGTGTTGACCCCGACATTCCAAACATATGTCCTGCAAGTGAAGGCAACCACTTTTTCACATGCCTTTTAAAACTCATCTAACACCACTCTCCTTCTGGACCCAAGCTGTCGAAACATTATTTTTCCTGGGTCTACCTTCAGATGAGCTAGACGAAGTCGACCGGTGATATACACTACACTGACAGGGCTTGTATTACTGCTACAACAACAACAACAACTAATTTCATGTTCGTTCCCACGACAGTCGGTTCTTCGAAACCGGAACGACCCGGATTTATATCCGACCAAGAACTGTCACTTCAGCTGCATTCCCCGTATATATATGAGGAATGTTTATACTGCTACAACAACTAATTTCATGTTGAAAAAAGTAAGCGAATGTCGATTAGAAAAATTCGATTAGATTTTCGAGAAAAATTCGTGATATGCAATTTTATTGATTACTAAATCTTAGTACGAAAAAAATCAAACTTGAAGTTGTTGAAAAGCCTAAGGAATTTTTTATACATTTTTTTGGGCATTTTCTCCAGTGTAAAAAAAATGTCATGCGCTTCCACCTGTTTCTGAAGGTAATCTTATTACCAGACATTTGCTTCAATAAATTAATGATTTTAAGTAATAAATAATTGAAGGCGAGGGTCTTTCACATCATTTCTTATACATTTCCGGAATTTAAAAAATCGATATGCCTCTGTACCGGTCACTAGATACCGTGACAACTAAATTTTTTTTGTTGTCTTTGAACAGAAACATTGAATTTTGGAGTGCAACGATAGTAGATTAGTCACCTGTAGCACTCTAAATACACAACGGTTGTTTATTAAGTTCCAGCGACTTTGACCCAGAGGTGAGCTTCATTATTCATTCCGTGACAAATCGCAAATCAGCTTTTTAGAAACCATATTCGCCAGATCTCCAATGTAACTTTTTCCAGAATTGAAGAAATGGATTGATGGAAAGAGATTCAAGTCAAATAGATAAATTATCTCTAAAAGTAAAACTTAATTTTATAATCTCGAAAAAACTGTTACCACTTTTGCAGACTGATTTTTTTTCTACCCGCATAGTATGTAGGTAAGGTTAGAACAAGACACTCGGTGGCCTATTGTGATACCTGCATTTGATTTCCATCTCTTGTTTAAACCACTTCAATCTTTTTAAGAAGGTAACTAGTCCTTTTAGTGAGACATTTAGCAAATGTCCCAGGTCTTCAAAGAAATAATCTCCAAGATATTTGTCACGTCTTCTTTGAAGTGCAGGACATTTACAGAAGAGGTGTTGTACCGACTCAATTACTTCTTTATTTCCACAACTCCGACCGATGCAATCCATCCTTGGCTTGGGGGTCTTCTTTGACTTAAATAGAGGTTACGTTGAAGCATGCTTTAATTCTGACTCCGAAAAACTCTATCTACTTATCTAGACCGATATTTTTTCATATTGCTAGGCGAAGGAGACTATATGGGGATAAGAAGGTAATTTATTTCATTTAGATAAATTATATAACAGGCCAACCCATTAAATGTATTGAGTTATATAGAGATTTTGTTGAAATATGAACTAAATTTTTCCCGAGAAAACTGTGTCTATTTCCAGATGGATTTCTTTTCTACTCACCCTAGTACGTACGCAAACAGATTTCTATGCGTAGTAAGTATTTTTACTTAAATAGAGGTTACGTGTTGAGTTATGAACTGCATTAGGCCCGAAAAAGGTGTTTGTTTTCTAGCCGGATTTCTCATCAGCCAACCTAGTAAATGCAACGAGTTATGTGGAAGTTATATTGGGGAGTGTATTAAACTTTAAACGAAAGAAGTATACTTTATTTTAAAAATTAATTACTTTTTAGCGCACCCTCGTACGCATATTATTTTTAGTAAGTATTTGCAGTCAAATATAGGCTATGTGTAGCGGAATGAACATTGTTTTGCCCCAAGAGGGTGTTTTACTTTTCAGCTGATTTTCTTTTCAGCCACCCTAGTAAACATATTGAGTTAAGTAAAGGTAATGTTGGAGAGTATATTAAATTTTAAGCGAAAGAAGGGTACTTTATATTAAAAATTAATTAATTTTTAGCTCACCCACGTACGTATGCCAACATACAATGCTTAGTAAATATTTTCAGTTAAATCTGTTATGTGTAGCATAATGAACAGTGTTCGGCCCAAAAAGGGTGTTTTATTTTTCAGCTGAATTTCTTTTCAGCCACCCTAGTAAATACATTGAGTTAAGTAGAGGTAATGTTGGAGAGTATATTAAATTTTAAGCGAAAGAAGGTTAATTTATTTACGAAAAAAACTACTTTTCAACGCCCCCTCGTACGCATGCCAACTTACTGTGCTTAGTAAATATTTTGACTTAAATAGTGATAATGTGTTGAATAAAGTCTGAATTGCATCAGACCAGCAGATTTCTTTTCTAATCGGGTTTCTTATGAGCCACCCTAGTAAGTGGCATTACATTGAATAAAAGTTATGTTTAATAATGAATTGAATTTTAACTGAAAGCACCCTTTATTGCCCAGCTGGATTACTTTTCAGCTCACCCTCGTACGCACGCTAACATATTGGTATGCGTAGTATGCTAAATTGCTGCAGCATTCTGTGCTGTTTTTTCGCGGTTGTCCTTATTATTGTTGTTGCGGCTATTACTTACTTGCAGTTCCTAGTGTTCGGCAATTGTGTAATAAACAATTGTTTGCAAATTGTGGACTCCAACGACAACTTCAAGTCTGTTGTCAGCAATTGTTGCTGTTGCTGTTGTTGCAACTCCTAATGGAACTTAGTACATCATATAGTATTTTTTTTTTATTTATTTTTTTTTGTTGCTTTAATTTTTCTTCACCAGCCACTGCCTTGATTATTTCGTGCTCTTGTTATTATTTTGTTTATTGTTGTTGCGTTAGTTTTTTGTTTTTGTACTTTTTTAGCTTTTGTTGCCTTTATTATTCTTTACATAGTGTTGGTGTTGTTAGTGTTCCTCCTCATTTGCTAGCTGTTGCTTTTGTTGTTGTTGTGGCTTTAGTGCGTGCCCATATTTAAAATAAATTGTTTTACACTCTCGCCAGTCAGGCTGTCCGCAAATTGCCTCATTTATGATTACTTCGACTGCCAACTGTTCTACTACTCGCATGCGTCCTCATTGGGCCTGCCTACATGCACTCCACTCTTCATACTCCACTACGGCTACTCTACTTTACCCTCCCGCCTCTAGGCTCTGCAAATGCCGCAGTGTGAGTTCAGCTTAATTCTGCTTGCAGTTTTGCCTTTGGGTCGCTGACCCAGAAATGTCAACAAGGAAGTAAAAATGCATTTTAAGTGATTTCAATTTATTTATGTTCATAAGCGCGAGTGTATGTATGTGTGCACATATGTAGGTATTAGTAGTGGTGTATGTGCAACGCATCATCCAAATGTGTCTCAATAATTGATGTTTTTTTGTTGTTATTCTTTCCACACATATTTCATGTTTTTTCCTTATTATTTATGTGCCTTAATGTGTTTTCAGTTTTTATTTATTGTTGTCTCTGTTTTAGCATTGCTTATCTTTCTTCAATAATTTTTAATGCATTTGTTATGAAAAATTATGTTTTCAGTAGTGAAGGCGAGACATTTGAAAATTAGTTGCCACACAATAATTATTATCTTTAAGGGAAGGAATCAGTAGAAGTAAATACTTTTGTTCTTTGTTTTCGATATATAAAATTAGAATGTGTACCATTAGAACTTCTGCTTATCTGTTGAGGGCTCTCCTAGTGGATTTCAGCAGTGCAGTCACTCTGTGTTAAGCTGACTACTTGACATGAAATGTCATTAGAAATTTAAAGAGTATTTGATATTTTGAACTAGAAAGGTTAAACTGCTCCAGGTGTTGCGCACAGGTGGGCCAATGAGCGCTTTAACTCTCATCCGCTGTTCGAAAAAAATCACTCTTAAGATGCTCGAAGGTGAAATGTCACTCATTCAGAATTTGCAGACTAGGTACAAAATATTTCAATTTTATGCAAAAATAACATTTTGTTTATTTATTTAAACGAAATTCATTTGAGTGAAATAAAGTTATTTGCAATTGCTTCAGATGAACTATACGCAGTTTTATGCTGATCACCAATATAAAGGGCCCATGCGGTATTTGAGGACAACTAATGAGAGTAAAACTAATTAGGTTTTACTTTGAATAAAGTTCAATGAAACTTCGCGAATTTTTTATAGAATATTAACTTATTATTTTGTTCAAGTATGCAAGAAGAACCTTAATTTTGTTGCAAGAGAGAATAAGCTCGTACTTATGTATATGGGTTTCAGGACACTGCGAGGTTCAAGGGAATGAAACTGCCGATGAATTGGCCAACGCAGCGGTTCCCCGACAGACCAAAGCCTACAATCGGAATCAGTTCTGCAGGAATCAAGAAGTGGATCAGCGTTTATATATGCAATTTACACAAGGAGCGATGGTCCGGTCTGGAATGCTGCAAACTTGCAAAGTATTTTGTGACAAGCCCGAACAGAAAACTGACGGACTTTCTTCTAAAACTTGAAAGAAAAGGCGTTCGGTTGATGGTCGGTATTATTACAGCACACAATCCATGGGGTCGGCATATGACCACCACTGTAATCATTGACGGCCCGATTTGCCTGTTTTGCATAGAGGATGCGGATGGCACTGCGAATTTTCTTTGTGAGTGTACCGCATTTGCTCTAGGCATTTGCTCTAGGCAAAGTTATGAATTTCGGGTTCCGATGTCATAAGAAGAAGTAAAATTCGTTCTCTAAAACTGGAGGATAAATTCAGATTTATTAAGGAATCTGGAAAAGCTCACAGGTTTCGCTACCTTTTCTCCTCTATTCTGACCTATTTTTTCTCTTCTGTTCCTTCTCCCTTTCCTCTTTGACTATCTACCCTTTCACTTTCCAGAGCTTTAAATACAATTGGCTTTTAGCTCGAATGTTTTGGGAGTTACCAAATCTCTCAGTGCTTCTTGGATCGATCTGTGAAATTTCAATTATTTCAACTTATTATATTCTATATCTACATCTAAATTGATTCAATAAAATGTCCATTAGTCGCGAGGTTGTTGCAGGTTCGATTTGGAACTGATTGCATGCCCGAATCAAATGCGTCTTATTCATATTGACCATAATAGTATTAATTGCAGCCTTCAGAGAAGACATATTGTCATGAGGATACTAATTAGTTTCACGCTTAACTACACCCCACAAGTAGAAATAAAGGGAATAAGGTCTCATTGGACACGGCTGCTTCCTGGAATACCTACACCGTTTCTAGCTGGCGGACAGCCTTGTTTGCTCGAGTTGCTCGAATAGAGTCGAGAGCGCAGAACATGTGGCCTTTCAAACGTTCAAATGAAGAACGAGTAGTGGTAAAGAAGGTATTCGAACACCCGCTATCTCACACAAGATTTGTCTAGGATATGTGTTCGACCATCACTGAATGGGACGCCGTAAAAACGTTCGCGACAACAGTCGTGATGAGACTTAACCACATTGACTGGGAGGGAAAAGCCGAGAAACGACAGCAGCAGTTGCAACTGCAGCAACAACAGCGGCAACAGCGGCAGCAGCAGCAGAAGCAGAAAGATAGGGTAAGTATTTAATATTATTTATTAAAAGTTTTAATTAATTAGGCAGCAAGGCCAGCCATTTTTCATGTTATGTACTTAATTTAGCTAAGTCATAATTGGACAGTTTTGAGAAAAAAGGAAGAAGGAAAAATAGAAAAAAATCTATATTATATTTCGTTTATAATTAAGTTTTGTAAGCACCTTTGCTAGCAGCTAGGCAATGGAGATAAACTGTTTTAGACAAACCGAAGACAGATATATACGCTTGAGGCGAACCCTCACAACAGTACCAAACCGAAGACAAGGCCATCGAGTATCGGACTAGTGAACATTCCCCGATGTTTCATTCCCCCCACAATCGTTTTTGAAGTCAGTGGAAGGAGAGAATACTATCGATGGCGTAAAGACTCCTCACACGCTCACAGGAGCGCAGCCTAGATGTAGGAACCTGTTGTGTCAATAGACATAAACAGTGAAGAAATGCTAACAAGGTTCAAGGGTGAAAATCAGCCAAGGAGAAGGAATGTTGTAGTGTTAGTGGGAGCATGTCCCACATACCATTGATGTGACAGCACCTTTGAGAAGGTTTCTGAAATTTTGTTTTCAACCTCCTGACTTAAAACAAAAATAGGCGATTAAGTTCTGAAGCGCTAGTCGGCCATAAGTTCGATGTTATGCGGTCATGGAAACTTTCAGCATCCCATCTTTTGACGCCATCCCATCTTTGTGAAGAAGCAGAATCTTGCTGAAAAATGTATGGGCTGTCATTGCGTGCACCATCAATACAAGTTTTCACTACTGTCTTTAGAACTTCGATATATGCAGCAGAATTCACTCGAAAGAAAACCATAGCTGTAAACTTCGCGTGCATCATAAGAGGAACATAGCCATTTGTCATTCAGGTCATTTCTGTGATTGGTCGTTTGGTTTTGGTCAACATTTTTTCGTTAGAAAAAAAATCATAATATCTTAAGTACCAGAACGTTTCTCGTGTTTTTGTATTTAACATTCTGTACCGCCGCTTGATGCTTCCAGGGCGAAATCTATGTTTCTTCATTTCATGAGTTAAGTTGTAGTCCTCTATGTCTTATGTGATTAAGAGTAAAAAGAAAAATAGTGGTTCTGGGAAGCTACAGTCACATCTATGTAGATGTGCTGAAAAATCTTAAGCCGCAGATGTAAGCGTCATTTAATTCTACCCGCATCTTTGGCATTTGGCCGAAGTCCTATTACGTTTTCGGATTTTTGAAGCGTGACCTTCTGATATGCGTTCCAACTGCGCGGCTTTGGATTGCACTGTGAGTGCTTGTTGGATCAAGTTTATTCCCAATTCTTTACGGAAACTTTATTTTCGATATTTTTTATTCCCCATTCCAACTACTATTGACTTCAAACCATAGAACATAAGCATTTAAAGGCACAGTGCCCACTTTCTATTGGCGCCTGTACTCTGCGAAACAATCCAAAACCAAGTGAAGAAGTTGGATAGAGCGTCGAAAAAGTAGTTGGAAAAGTAGCAAAAAATTCAGTGCGCAAGAAGTAACTTAAATTGGGTGCATATTAAGGTGGGCGAAAACAATAAAAATATGAACAAATGGAACAAAGCAAAACTAAAATTGCAACAGTGGCAACAATAGTTGGCACATTCTCTGCTTGCTGGCAATGGCAGCTGTTGTTGCAAGTAGCAAGGGCAAAGGCGAGCGCACCGTGCAGCATACGTATGAAAGCGCGTGCCTGTGTGTGTGAGTGCATTAGTAGGGCGGGATCTAAGCAAAATATTAAGTAAGATGTTCTGAGCGTCTATTCGCGTTGATTATGAAGAATTATAAACTTGGGATAATTTTTTAAATTTTTTGGAGAACCTGCTGCGCTTTCTTTAACAATATTTTTATTTTTTTCTCTTCCCGTGGTATTACAACTATCTTGTGGCATGAAGTTATTGTTATTAGGGTATAAGGAATTCGCGGAATTGTGAATGTAAATCAACTTTTTTACTAAATAAAGCAAAAAAAAAAAATGATTTTGAGTGATCCAAATCTTTATTTTCACCTTCAAGCGCTCCAAAGCTTGTCTGTTTGCATACTGCAGCTGACTAGTTCACAAGATGCTTGATGCACGATGCTATTTGCAAAAATTATCAATCTTCCGATAGAGTGATTAATTTTGCGCCACCTTAATTTTTGACAAAATTACATATCTACTATAGGTAAAATATTTTACTAAACTTAAAAATCAAATAACTAAGTGAAGGAGACATTCGCGACGTGTATGAAGAAGGTGTCTGCAGGTGATAAGCGAGTCTACAGCACAGAAATGGTTTGCAAAGTTCAAAAATGGTGACATTGACGTCGCTGGCACGTCCCGCAGTGGAAGGCATTCTGAACTCGATGAAGAACGTCTCAAATTACTTTTTAAGGAGAACGGTCGCCAAGCCAATCGTGAATTGGCGGAAAAAATGAACGGCGATCATAAAACGATTCTCAATCATCTTCATTCAATGGATTTACCGAAAAATTGGAAGCCTGGGAGCCTCAGGAGCTCAACGAAAAAAACAAAGAAAGTCGCTTGCTTCTCAGCATTTCGCCCGCCATCGAGTAATACGCGGTCGTAAACAGCGCTTTTTGTACCGAATCGTCACGGGAGATGTGAAACGGTGCCGATACATCAATATGAAGAAAAGCAGGGAGTGGGTGACTCCAGGAGATACGCCAAAGCCATGAGTCAAGCCGGATCTTCATCTAAAGACTATCATGATATGTGTTTGGTGAGACTGGAAGGGCATGGTGCACTGGGAGATGCTCGAAAAGAATGTCGCGGTCAACAAGGAGCTCTGCATTTCCCAGCTACATCGCTTGAACGACGCTCTTCGACTCTGATCGACATGGTCAAACCATACTCCTTCACGACATCGCCAGGCCCCATGCTGCACAAGTCGTCAAGGCCACACTCCAAGAGCTCGAATGTGAGGTCGTTCAGCAGCCGTCATATTCTCCGGACTTTGCACCGACCGATTACCATCTTTTCCGCTCACTGTCAAACCATATGAAGGGCGTTCCGATAACAAAGGGGTCCTTAAAAACTGGCTCAACAGCTTCTTTGACATTAGACCAGGCGATTTTTGGCGGAACGGCATCAACAAATTGGTCGAGAGGTGGGAAGAGGTTGTAAACAGCAACAGTTAATATATAATTGATTGACTTATTGACAGTGGAGGGTTTCTTCGAAGCAATGGGAAGGGGAGTGGAGATGGATATGTACACTTCCATCGTGATTTAAACACATTTTCGATTTTTTTACTTTCATTGCTGATGAAGCTTTGCCATTACAGTGCGTTGGTCAATAGTCATTAGAGAAAGTCGCTGCTTCATAAGGGTGAATATATAGTGCGCACAAGTCAGAGGGTGTCATCTATTTGTAAGACTTGACTCTCTTTGCCACAGGATTGGAAGAATTTGAAATAGGCCAACAAAACATGGCTTCCTTGGGGTAGCCTGTTATCCCTAAGGGGCGCGTCTCCTGGTGGCGGAGAGGGGAATGCCTCCCAGATATGTATGGTAAGAGACATGAAATATCGTAACTTCATAACTTTCCTCCTCATGTAAAATGCGGTCGAAAGCGAATGTCTGCACTTGGAGCAAGCGGTTTGCTATAAAATATGTGGTATTACGGGTAGAATTGGATGCGTTAAGATGTGTTCATCAGCGCGTTGCCCACTGACGTTCGTGGGGTTGCGCAGGGTTGGTAGCCCTACCATGAAACCAAAATACCTAAGAAATGGAGGCTCAGCTATATGTTTCGACTACGAACGACACTAAATTTCAATTACATACTTTTTTTGTGCTCAATTTCTTGTCAAAGAAAAAACAAGAACCTGAGCGACCTTCCGAACCAAGAACCAGGCTCCACTCATCCGAACGTTTTTCATGTGCTGAATCCAATTCTAAACTCAGAATAACACCAGGGAATAAAAGATGTTACGGCTGAAATGTGCAAAGTACACGATTTTGGCTATATTTGCGGTTAGGTAAGATGAGGAGATATCTTTTTAAAATAAAAAGTGCATACAAATTTTTTGTGAGACATCCTCTATTGAATTCTGATCCCACTTTCGGTCTCGCTAGCGCAAGAAGCTTTGAAAAACTGCAGTCTGCATTGTGGTTTGAAATTTTTGTCGAACTCTTTTATTCTTTACTGGGCACGCAAAATGTTGACCTCAGAGCGACTTTTTATAAAAAAGCCAAGCGAAGTTGCCACTCCCATACCGACCTTTTTAAATTTGTGCCATCTCTGGTATACCTACAAACATACACACACACACTTGCATATTAATATCTATGTATGTATGTGTACATGTATGTATGTATGCGTATAGATATATATGCAAAGTAGAGACAAGAACAACAATCGGCAATGAAGGCTGCCTGCTGTCACTGCCGTTGTTGCAAGGGCTGGTCGTGCACATTCTCTCATTGTCGCTGCTGCGAGTGTATGTGTATTTGTGTTTGGGTACTCGCGCGGTTATTTAACAATTATGCGCCACCATTGTGCGGGTCGCTGACCTATCAAGTGATTGCCTGCCACATCAGCAGCAGCCAGCAGCCAGCAGCAGCTACAGATGCAACACGACTACTGTGGCAGCAACAAAAACATAAAAGCAAAAGCAATATAAGTGCGGCAGCCGTGGCAAAATGTTGCCAGCAGCAACAACGACAACAGCGGCAGTGGCAGCATTTCAAAAGCAGCAAATGCGAAAATAAAAAGGGGAGCACAGTAGCAACAAAAACAAAAACAACAACAAATGAACTAACTACGATAGCAGTAGGCCCAGTGTGGCGCAAATTGTTGCAGCCGCCTTTGCCGCGGTGTGTGCGCACACATGAGGTGTTAAATAAAAACGGTGGCAAAGGAAGGAGGCGATGTGTGCGAGAGCGGCAAGGATTAGGGAAAAGGGGTACGGCAGGCATGCAAAGCCTGCCCCAAGGCATTTTATTATGTGTATGCAATGTGTGGATGATTTTTGTGCGAGTATTTCAGAATTTGTGACTTGGCGTTGCTTTTTGTTTATTTTTATTTATTTTTTTATGTTTTTTGAACTAAAGGTGCATGCTGCAAGTAGCTGCTGTGGCACGTTTGGATTTTCGTGAAACATTTTGTAAACTTTTTGTTATTATTTTTGTTATTGTCATTTTTTTTACCTCTTTTTTTTTCGTTTTTTTTTCGTTTGCTCTCCCTTGACTTTCGCAGCATTGAGGGTGCACGCCTGCCTTGAAGAAGCGCGAAAAATAGCAACATACAATTCATGCCACTGTGGCAAATGCGACAAGCGCCCAATACAAACATTAAAATCCCTACTTATTACACTACACTCAATCTGCAGTACGCAAACGTGCCACAGCTGATGTGCCACATGCGATATCGCGCTTTAAAGGCTCAAACCAAATGAGGAGAGTGTCAGCGAGCGAGGAACGGGAGTTGGAGGAGTGTGGTTTTAAGGGTTATAAAAGGGCACAACAGCACATTTAAAATTAAACTAGGCTAATTTCTGCGACAACAAAAACAACAATGAGTGCAACATAATGCGCATATGCAGCAACTGATACTGCAAGTGTTGCTGCAGCAAGCCGTTATACCACACATTTAATATAGTATGTGCAGCGTCTTCAGCCTTATTTCTCATGCATGCATGTATACACTTGTGTTCACAATATTAGCAGCAAAGTTTTGATTACTTTTTTTTTTGTTTTATAAAAATATAGTTTATACTGTAACAAAAAGTAGTGAATTAAAATTTCAAATTTCCAATAAAATTTATAAAACAATTAATAAATTATAATCTGAGTCTTTAGCAAAATATCGAGTATGCAGTTGTATAGCCCATTGAATATTTTCATGTAATTTTTTTCCGTTCACAAGTTTGAAGTGAATCGAAAATAGCGTCCGCTTTCGAATTTTCGAAAAATGCATAACGCCGTAAAAAAACAACATGTGAAAAATCAACGCGTATTTTGAGCAATTAATAAAAAAAAAATTTCCAAATTCCAAATAATAAAAAAAAAAATTTTTTTTATATATTTTCCAAATATTTTAAAAATATATTTTTTAGGTATTTTTCAAATATTTTAAAAACATTTTTTTATTTCATTAAAATTGTTGTTTTTTTTTCAATGCAAATGTAGAAAAAAAAATTTGCAAAAATTCTGAAATTTTTTATTTATTTTTTTTTGTTTTGGAAAAATTTTGAAATTTTTTTATTAATTAATTTTTTTTTGTTTTTTTTTGGAAATCAAAGCGAATTTTGAGATACTTTGAACTGGCACTTCAAAACAAAAATTCAACAGATTTCAGAAAATTTATTAAACAAAAAAAATTAACACGAATTTTGAGCCACATTGAACTGGCGCTTCATTATATAGAAACTGAATGGGTAATAAAACTGGGTACTTGGAATTTTTCTAAAATATTATTTTTACATTTTCATTAAAAAAATGCAATAAATAATAAAAAAAATATTTTTTTTATATATTTTCCAAATATTTTACAAATTTTTTTTTATATATTTTCCAAATATTTTCGAAATATTTTTTTTTATATATTTTCGAAATATTTTTTTTATATATTTTCGAAATATTGTTTTTTATATATTTTCCAAATATTTTAGAATTATTTTTTTTAATTTAAATTAAAAAGAAATATTTTAGAAAAATTCTGAAATTTTTTATTTATTTATTTTATGAAATCAATGCGAATTTTAAGCTACTTTGATATTTGAATATTTTCCAAGTATTTAAAACAAAAAGCTTTTTCTTCAATTTAAATATAAAAAAAATATTTAAAAAAATTCTAAAATTTTGTATTTATTTACTTACATATATATATTTTTTTAATTTTGAGCATCTTTGAACTGACACTTCATTATTAAGAAATTTAATGGGCTATAAAACTGGGTACTCAGAATTTTCCTAAGATATTTTATTCACATTTGCATTAAAAAAATGCAATAAATTAATAAAAAAATTATATATTCTCCAAATGCTTTAAGAATATATTTTTTTTCATTTAAAAATGTTTTTTCAACGTAAATGTAAAAATTTTTTTTTTCATTTAAAATTTTTTTTAATGTATTGTATTATAAATGTAAAAAAAATATTTTAGAAAAATTCTGAAATTTTTTATTAATTTTGTTTTAAATCAGCGTGAATTGTGAGCCACTTTGAACTGGCACTTCATTATATATAAATTAAATGGGCTATACAACTTGGTACTCAGACTTTTTCTAAAATATTTTATTTACGTTTACACGAAAAAAAAAAAAATAAAAAATTATTATTTTTTTTTAATATTTTCCAAATATTTTAAAAATATTTTTTTTTAATTTTAAAATTATATAAAAATTGAATGTGCTCTATATTCAACTGGGAACTTAAAATTTCTTTATAATATTTTTTTTTCTAAAATATATATTTTTTTTAGAAAAATTCTGTTGAAAAGTGTTAGATTTTGGGAAAATCTTTTTAATTTTTTTAATTTATAAAAAGTGTGAAGTCTAGAATTTAAGCTTTTAAACTTTTTTTTGGTACCATAAATTACAATTACTCGTACAAAACAACCAAAGCAAGCAAACAAAACTCAAAATTTTGCTCTATATAGCACTGCAATTATTGCGCACACAGGTGTATATATTCACAAATACAATTTTCGTACATAATTCCTTTGCGCTACTGCCCGCACTTATGTCCACTTGCCTGTGCTTTATTTACCATTTGCGGTCATTCGTATTATTTTTCTACACAGCAAACCAGCAGCGCTCATTCTTCTTTATTACTCCTTTGTATAAATAGAAGTTGTTGCAACTTGTGGCCACGCATAGCCAACCAACCACCCAACCAACTGGCCGGCTGCCCTTTTGACGCCTTTTGTCAAATACTCTTACACAGAGGCAGCGCTTTGTTTTTCCCCAAGCGCCGTTGGACTCGGGCGTGCAACAGTCGGCGTCGCTTTGCTTTGATCCTCGCGGTTGCTTTTTCTTGCTGCTGTTTTTGTTTTTTAATTTTTTTTTAATAAAAAAAAATTTTGTTTGCGGCAAC
Source organism: Anastrepha fraterculus (assembly GCA_037575425.1). Lineage (NCBI taxonomy): Eukaryota > Metazoa > Arthropoda > Insecta > Diptera > Tephritidae > Anastrepha > Anastrepha fraterculus. Next base: position 129,978 of record JAYXIM010011300.1, on the reverse strand, counting down.
TAACTTTTCTTGTGCTTTCCGCTTTTTTTTGCTTGGTGTTTTGTGCTTGCTGTTTTTTGCAAAAATATAAAACCATTTTTTTTTGCTGCTGCATTTTCCACGTTCCTATTTCGTACTGCCCTCATTCGTCTTTAGTTCAACAATTTAGTAGAGCATATCTCATTTGAGAGTTGATTGCTTGTCCACTAGCGGCGCTGCCTTTGTGATTTTTTTTTCTGCAGCTTTAAGTTCCTTTTCAGTTTGATTCGTTTGACGATTACGTTGATGTCATTTCTACTGGCGCTTATTGTTTTTCGCTTACTGAAAATTAATCACTATGTTCTTGTCTCATTGCATACATATTTACATACATACGAAATTGGACACTATTTGTTCAACCAGTGACCATGGTGACCTAGTGACTGGCCTAGCTTAGGATAACAATGATGTGTAAAAGTATTTTTTTAATAATCCGATGTTGCCCGCGACCTGTGAGATGTTCTCAATTGGGATAACGAATTTATTAGCTTAAACAAAAACATTTGGGACATTTTCTCATGAACTCCTTTTATACTTGGCCTTCAGCGTTCTTTGTAATGCGGTAATCAGGATCAATTAAAACCGGCTCAATACAGACTATTAGGGAATCCGGACTACGAAAGCATACGAAATGAAGGGTAGATATTCGTTCGATAGAACTCTTTTTGCTCTACAAAATTATGTTAATTTTATTCTTCAGTTGTTTAATTTTTTATTAGTTTTGAGGCTTAGAGGCTTTTCATCGAGGTCAAAAAGCTGCCGAAGCAGACCGGGACATTTGTGACGTATATGGAGGAGGTGTCGTATACGAGTCTATAGCACGGAACTAGTTTGCAAAGTTCAAAAATGGCGACTTTGACGTCGGTGACACGTCTCGCAGCAGAAGGCCTTCTGAATTCGATGAAAAACGTCTCAAATCATTTTTGAAGGAGGACGGTCGCCAAACCAGTTATGAATTGGAGGAAAAAATGAACTGCGATCATAAAACTATTCTCAATCAGCTTCATTCAATGGGATTTAACGAAAAATTGGGAGCCTAAGTGCCTCACTCCATACCCCTTCACCCCATGTCATCAAGAGTTGTACTTGAAAAGAAATACAGTGTGATGCTTCCAGAGGCTCAATTGTAGTCAAACTCTGAAAATGAGCCCGTCAGACACTGTTTCATTGCGCATTGTGCATTTTCACGGATGGCTCTACGACTGAGCACGGCCCCGGCTCTGGGGTCTACGTGGATTCCAGCAGGACAAAACTGCACTTTGCTCTTGGAATACATGAATCTGTGTTTTAAGCGGAGGTATATGCTGTTCAAGAAGCGACCAGAGTAAAACTGCGCTCATAGTCCTCTAGCATAGCCGGTCCAACCACATCAATGGTAGTTGAGTACTGTAAATCCAGGCTGAACTATGTCGGTAGACATAATATTCTGATGCTAACATGGGTCCCGGGATACGTGAGTATTGTGGGTAACGAGATCTCTGACTCCTTAGCTAGATTGGGCTCTAAGGCCAACTTCTTTTGCGCGAATCCCGTTCTGCTACTCCCTTCTACAGCCATCAAAGCCACGGTTAGCAAATGGGTTACTGCAATCCATAAGCGGGTTGAGAAAGGCTGCAGATGGACTAAACTGATGTTACCTGTCACGTCCGATCGACTATCGCAGATTTTACAGTCCTTAAGCAGAATGGACTGCAGACAGCTGGTTGTACTGATAACGGGCCACTCTATGCAACATTCTGTGTGCGAAGCTCATGGGAATGGTAGGCATCTTAGAGAGGCCAGCATGTGAAGAGGAGGATGAGACGGCGGACCACTTCCTTTGCTCAAATCAGGTCTTTAGCACTGATGTGTTAAGAAGCGCTCAACTTGGCTCCTTGGCACCACAAGATCTACTCAGATTTTTTCGGAGGTCGGGTAGATTTAAAGAAAATTAAAAGGGAACCCGATTGCATTACAATAAACTTAATGTTGTGTGAGTGCTGTACTTGCTAGCCCGACACAAAAAAAAACAAAAAAAAGGCTGTTTTAGGGTGCGCTGTACTGAGTATGGATAAAGTTCATATGCTTCATTTTCCAGATCTCTTAAGATTCAGCAATGAATTGACAAAATTTGCCGAAGAGTGACCTCAAAAAAAATGTTCCGTTTTACCCTTACCTAACCTTCCTGACTGAGTGCTTGGACTTGTCCGATTCCCCATAAGTCTAATCTAATCTAATCTAGTATAGTATAGGGCCTCTACAAGGCATCTCCAACGTGTGCGTTTAGATGCTATCGTCTTGGCATTGTCCGACCTTGTATTTATAGCGGATACGCTATGCATTATGGATCTTTTTCAGGTGTTTTTGACCGACCGCGACTTCTGTTTCCCCGAGAATTCCAATCTACGGCCATTCCTGTGATACTGTGGGACGGTGTTCTAAGAGCGTGGCCTATCTAACGACATTTCGTTCGATTATCTCCAGAGTTCTCCGTTACTTATCATGTTGGACCAGAATATTCTGCATATTTTCCTCGAGCATTTGTTGGTGAAGCATTGAAGTTTTTACGCACAAACTTTTTCGAAACAAGTCACGTTTTACTTCCATATAACAGCGCCGACTTGGCCCATGTGTTGAATATCCTGAGTTTGGTGTTTCTAGAAATGACCGAGTTTGCCCCTTTGATTTGCTCAATCTGTTGTTGATGTGCAATTTATTTCACTTACCCCGGCCGCCTAACCTATTCTTATTTTAGAATCATTAATGTTTACTCTGTATTAGATTTTCCGATACTGATCAATACTAGACGTTTAACTTAACTGGATATAATCGATATATACATATGTATATATTTTTTTGAAATCGCCTTATGACACAGAAGCACTACAGCCGTTCATCTTTCTTAGAAAAACTTATTTATCAAGCAAATCCTCGCCAAGGCAGCTGCCAACTCTTATCTAATCGACCCCAACTTTGTGCCAAAGCCATTACATCGCCCCTTCTGTGCATCACCTCAAAGTTAGACTCTGCTTTGTTGCAACATATGTTTTTGTTGTTGCGTGGGGCATACAATATGCACGGCAACATGCCGTTTGATTGCCCAGATGTGCGCAAGGCGGCTGGTTCACTTACAACAACGAGATTTGATTCTTGTTTTTTTTTGTTTTCCGTTTTTTTTTTCTTTTTTTTGTTCTGTCGAAGAGCTGCAGTTGGAGCAGATTTTCACTATTTCCCCGCTTGGATGGCTAAACAAGTTATAGTGCCTGCATAACATACATATATGTAAACGTATGCACAAACATACTTTGTTACCACACGACTGCAGAGTTTGTTATGGTTAGCGGTCACTGCCACAAGCCCCCTATAAATGCTGCCAATCGTAAACACAATGACGTTGCAAGTAAGTAAATGGCGAGGTGGTGGCATGAGGATGATGCAATAGCATAAAGTGTGGATTTGAGGCAATGTGGTGTACATAATAAAGTAAAGACTAGTTGGGCTGCTGCATCTGCGACTAGCAAAAAATAAAAAAAAATCGAAAAGAATAAAAATAAATAAAACAACAAAGTACGAGTAGTAGAAGTTGCAAGTAGCAGCAGAAAGCGCAGAAGTCGTACAACGACTTTTCGCTTTTCTGGCGTCACTACTTCCTTTGTTGTTGTTCTTGCTGGTGATGTTGCAAATCTAACATAACTTTTGCTTCTTTTCTCAATACTTTTTCTTAAACGGCTTACGCTATTTGCTTGTTTGTTTTCTTGAAAAAGAAGAAATACAACTAAACAAAAACAAAAAAATTCGATGCAGTGGCAAATCAAATCGGAGCAAAAATCGAAATCGCAGATGAAAATGAAAAATTGCAACACACTCGTTTGCCTGCCTGCCTGCTAGCCTAGGCTGTTTGTGGCCACATGTGCCACCTCGCTGCTCCACAACATACATACGTACATAGTTGCAACATAACAGCACAGATGCAGATGCAGCAAGTTCAACGTCAAGGCGACAAACTTATGGTTATAGGTGTAGTTGTTGTTGTGGTGGTAGTGCTGAGACGTTGGCTTTGGCGTAGAACAATCAGTGCGAATGGACTGCAAAGTAACAGCTGCCACCAGTCGAGTTGCCGCGGCTGCTGTGGCACGCGCACTATAGGAAGTTCTATTTTTGCAACAAGCCGCTGCAGAAATAAACCAACAGCAGCAACTGGAAGCGTAAAATATGGTTGTAGAAAAGCTGCAAGCGTTGCACAATTTATTGTAGGGCTTCTTTGGTGCGGTTTAAAGATTTAGAATCGGCGTAGTAGCAGAAGGGGAAGTGTTGGGGCAGGACGTCAAATAGCAAACGGATGTGACAAATCTGTAGAGGGGCGTCGATTTTTAAGTTAGTGGCAAGCAGTTTTCTTTTTGAGTACTTGCAACATAAACATAAATATTGCGCGGAAGAGATAAATGAGGGCGAAAAGGGCGGTTCGCAGAGATTTAAAAATGCGCTAACAGGAGAGAAAAAAAAAACGTCAATAGAAAAGATATCCAAATGCGTGTAATATTATTTTATCAGGTATAAGACAAATATTTCGCATTCGATATATTTTTTTAATCACAGCCCAGGTTAGTAATAGTAAAATAGTGATATTTCAAAAATTCGTTTAATATTACAAAATTATATGAGGAATTGGGTTAAGTTAGGTAGCGCTGGCTGATCTGTAAAAAGATCTCACTTAGACCCCTAGGGCCAATTCTCTTGCCAGTGCGTTGTATGTAGGGTTGAATCATTATTTTGTGTAATTCTTAATGCACGTCTTCGCGAATTTTAACCAGCCGTTCAGCCGTTCTTTCAAGCATGGAAAATATGTTGGTCCTAGACACTTTTGTCGAGTCCAACAGGGATAAGGGCAGTGGCAAAGTAGGTGGTCCAAGATACGCCTTTTTGTGTTGTTGGGTGAGGTAGTATTCAAAATATCTGCGCACTTACAGCAACCGTCGTCAACTGCGTCGAATGGTGTAGCCACTAAAACAATTCCTCTTCCTCTTCTGGGGAGACTCCCTTCCCGGAACTACTTTGCATTACTTCGGGAAGGCCCAGAACGGTGTTCATTAAATGGACCAATTCTACTGACCCACGTTTAGGTCCACCATATTTGTAGCCAGCTTCATGCTATACCCTCGTCTTCTTATGTCTCTGCTCCGTCATACCAGGGGTATGTGTGGCATGCTCCCAAGCTCCTTTCACATGGGCGTATGAATGATATACGCTATCGAGGTTTCTTTTGTATCTCCAGCAAAATAGAAACATCGGGAGATGTTACGATGATATTATACCGTCTTATGCCGTTGTGAGCACATAACTCGACTGTCTTTTATTTTTCGTCAGTTCGTAGACAGTCCACCTCCTATCGAGGGCTGATTTGTTTTTCTCTGCGTTTTGCGTTGCCATTCCGCGCGTTGCAGGTGCATCATTATCCTCTTTGCAAAACTTTTAACTGCGTTCCAACCGTCATGTGATGCACACATGTTATTGATTAAGCTGTCTGGGCTCAGCTGTTTACCCAAGACTAACTCAAGCGTTCGGCGTTCTTCGTTGAAACGATCACAGAAGAAGAACACATGCTCCGCGCTTTCTATTGCATTGTTGCAGCTGGGATAGAATGGAGTGCCCTCCATATGAAAACGATGGAGGTACTCCAAGAAACATCCATGATCGCTCAATATTTGGATTAAATAGTGGTCTACGTCTCCGTGGCTAATTTTGGACATAAGTCTATAGGTGCAACGTCCGTTGACAGACGACTTCCATCTGCTTTGCCACTTTTCTAACGAATGCAGGCGTTCTGCAGCTTTCGCTTCGGTTGTCGGCTTTACTTCTTATCTGTCATAAAGTTGTCCCATTTCCTGCATAATTGTATTTATTGGGAGCTTTCCTGCGATGACGCAAACCGCGTCGTCTGATACGGTTCTGTATGCGCACGCGACTCTTAGTGCATTTCGTCGGTGTACTTAAGCTACGGGTCTAGCACTGGGTGGCCGACCTCCTGCCCATATAGGAGCAGCATATAAGGTGAATGAATCCACCACCAGGCCCGCCTATGTTTGGAAGAATTCTTGTAAGAGCACCGTTGACTGCCGCTGCTTTGAAACCCACAGTTGCTAAGTGTTGCTTAAAGCAGAGCCGTGGATAAATCATTACGCCTAGATACTTCGTTGCATTGTTTTACGCATCGCTCTGGACTAATCCCATTTTGGCGGCGCGTGATGTGAGGTGAGATAATATGCCGTCAGTACTCCAGCCGATATTTTGCAGTCTTTCCTAGACAGTGATGAAATAATGTTTGCGGTTTTAGTATTGCAAGTCCTTAGCATAATTTTGGCAGTTTTGTACGAAGTTGAGTATTCCATATTGTCTGCATTTTCAGAGCTACTTCCTCATTTAGTTCCGTTTTCAGAAAGGATAGCCATGGGTACATGTCTGATGTGTTCAATCTCTGCAAGTGAATACCTGCGTTAGGGACCTTATCAGCTCTCTCATTTCCTTCTATTTCTTTATGTCCTGGTATCTAATAAATATTGACCTACTCATTTTCGAAGCCCTCAGCCATTTAGGATCTGCACAATCCTAGTTAGTGAAGTTAAACCTGCTTAGATATCAATGAAAATGTTTGTTCAAGTGTTAAGAGGAGTCAATCCCAGAGCCAATTCAGTTGCTTTTGTTGCGCCATTTCAGCTTGAAATATACTACAGTAATTAGGGAGTCTGAAAGACTTTTGGATATCAAATTGCGGACAAAAGACAGCTGCTCCTACTTCTACTCCAGTCTTCACAGACTGAAAAACGTTTCCCCAGTTTCGGAGGGCCTGAGTTGTGAGTTAATTTCGGTGGTGGCACGACCTTCCAAAGAAGCCGGGAAATCGAAGGGCGTGGCAAGGAGGAAAAGAAGATAGCGTCGGGCAAGGCTCATGCGGGAGAAATCATCATGTGGCTCTGCCAACCCTTCTGCGTCTGAGTCTGCCAAAATACCTCGGTAGACGGAAGTGACACCCACGAAAGCTGCCGAGTCCTCGGTGGGCACGGGTGCTCCCAAACTGTCTCGCTCTCAAGGTAAGCGGAGAAGGACGGTGGCTGAAAGCACTAAACCTCCCTGCCCTGCAGCTGCCGCTAATGGCCGAGCCACCAGTCCCCCCAAGATGACGCTGAGGAAGGTTACGAACAGAGTTTGATATTATTGAAAGAAAGATTAGAGGGATGGAATTGCTTGAATGAGGAAAACTTGAGCTTGGCTTAAAGTCACCAAATATACTGTAAATTGAGAGCAGCTCGTCAGCCTAACCTAATCTAATTTCATTTGTTAGACTGTTCGTTAATCTGATTTTGTATACAACGGTTAAGGATAGATTTTATGACAACAATCCAGAAACCACGCAGCCACTTTAATGCAATATTGGTGACTTTGTTGCTCAAATATTAGCTGTACTTATCGAAAATATACTGGAAAATTGGGTTAATATGATGAGTTGGCAGAAGCTATATGAAGTTGTAGACCACGTCGGCTATCATAGCCGATTGCGTTTAATCCTTAATACATTCTGGGGATACGAGTTCGAAGCCGACTGTGGAAATGAAAGATGAAATTATAAGAAACAGTTTTTCTGATAGTGGTCACCCCTAATCGAGCAATGAAAAACTGAAGCGTGTATTTCTGTTACGAAAAAGCTTTTCTTAAAAAATATTTTCAATTTACAGTAGGCTGATAACTTTTGATTCTTCATCCCAAATATGTTATCAGGACGCACACCACAAATTGGAGAAGAGGCTCAGCCTCTCAGGACGCTCAGCATGAAGGACTACAACTTAACTCAAGAAATGAAGAGACACGCAGTTATCGTCTTTGAATGTGCAAATCACACCTCGAAATATAGTCTTCCATTTACCTCAACTAATAGAAAGGCTTACTATTTTTAGTAAAGAAGCAATTTTTATTGGGTTTCCTATGATTGTCCCTGAAGAATAGGCCACTGTTTATCTATTTTTTTGTTTAATGTTGTGTGCTTTACTTTAACTACAAAAGGATCAACATTGTTACAGCTTCTGCAAGGAATTGGTGATGCTTTCGGCTTTGAAATTGTCTACTCTCTCAACAAGTGGCAGTGTTTCCTAATCGTCCCCAAATCCAAACCAACAATGGATTTTACTGCTCATCTGAATTTTATGGCGTTCGCTTAGTGCTGACCAACCCATTCATTCGGCTAGATGGCAGTTCACCTGTTATCAGTGCGATGAGCCCATTAAACCCTCGTCGACTACCTATCCAATCGAACTTCTGTTCCATTGGCAATTCGCTCAGCTACTGTCCGGCAAAAAATCAGGTAGCAGTCACCATAGATTCACGCGTAAAATTCCACAGCCAAATGTCAGCACAATGAGGAAGAGAAAAGTGCGAACTTCTAGGCCCTCATAAAAATAAAAAGCAATTACCGCAGTCAAAACAAAGAAGAAAAAAAAAACAAAAACAAAAGGAAAAGGATAGCGAAAATGCACATTTTCTTAAGTAGGAAATAAATCGATTTACGCAAAAGCCATAATAATACCAAAAACACACACTCTGAATACTGGCTGAAGATAATGGTTAGTGGCATTGGAATTGGTGAACGCTGAACGCTGGACGCTGGCAAAAAGCCACTTAAACTTCCGAAGACAAAGGGTACCTATGGCTTTTAACACATTATGCATGGAGTGGTCAGATGTAAGGGTCACCTCGTGCGGTGAGAAATGTGCATACGTACCTTTGGTTGCTACCGTTGAGTGCCACATAAAATTAGAAAGCAAATTAGGTGCGAGCGAATGGTTTGTGGTCGTAAAGTGGTATAATTTAGGGGTCGTCTGCGCATGTGCAGTACGCTGGGCTAGGCAAAATCAAGTGCGGAAAACATAACGACAAACATTAGATAATTAAGAGAACTGTATACTCGTAGTTTTTAATGGTGAATTGCCTACAACTACAGGGAAACTAAGAATACAGAAAACCAAATCTATGAAGCTAGAGATTCTGGATAGGATTTGGAAATCATCAAATCTAAATTTGTTAGTGTTAGTAAGCTAGTTCGACATTTTTCCATGCATATACATATGTACACATATATGTATGTATGTTAATACAGGGTGGACCAAATAAGACCTACTAATGACGAAAGACTACTGCCTAGCAGTGTGCGCAGTTGCTCTATCTTGTTGAAACCACAAATTAGGATACTGCTCCGCCATTGGCCGCAAAAAGTTTTCAATCAATGTTCTGTAAGAAGCTCCTGCAATCGATTCCGGCGTTTCATCCTCATTCTCGAAGAAATATGGACCGACAACTCTAATGGCCATAACACCGCACCAAACAGTACATTTAGATGGGTGCAACTGATGTTGGTGTATTGTCCTTGGATTTTCAGAGCCCCACAATCTACAGTTTTGTTTGTTGACATAACCATTTAAATGGAATGCGCTGTTCTGATCTGGAATTAAAATGTTGTCGATATTTACGCTGCGTTAAAACAATTGATCGTTGACAAAAATAGAAAAACTCGATAATTTTAACGTGCTGTGTTGTACTGTAGGGTTTCATAATAAATTTCCAACACTTCAATTATAACCTACAAACAGAGAAAAATAAATATGTCAAAAAATAAAAAAATTATTTGTGCTTAATATTAGTAGGTCTTATTTGGCGCACCCTGTGTATACATCATACAAGGTGGCGCAAAAGTAACCTTGCGATGTTTTTTGGCTGTAATTAAAAAAAAAATCAAAAACTTTGATTCTTCTTGTGGATTATTTTTATTTGGTCTTTTAATTTTTTTTACATCAAGTCGAGAATAGTATTGCTATTTGAGCCCTTTTTATGGCATTTTCCATCACTTTGGCCAAAACTTCCGGCGATAGGTCCTCACATTCTTGAAGGATATTGTCTTTAAGAGCTGCAAGAGTCTGAGGCTTGTTGACATAAACCCGCGACTTCAAAAAGCCCCACAAAAAGAAGTCTGGAGCGGTCAAATCAGGCGATCTTGCTGGTCAGTGCAAATCGCCAAAACGGGAGATTAGGCGACCGGGAAATGCATCCTTCAGCATATCGGTTGTGGCACGTGCAGTGTGTGCCGTTGCACCGTCCTGTTGGAACCACATGTTTTCCAATCCCAATTCATCAAGTTGCGGCAAAAAGAACTCGTTGATCATTGCTCTGTAGCGCTCACCATTCACAGTAACCGTTTGGCCCGCGACGTCTTCGAAGAAAAAAGGTCCGATGACTCCTCCAGCGTAAACAGCACACCATACAGTGACTTTGAGCGGGTGTAATGGCTCTTCGTGGGTTCCACGCGGATTTTCAGTGCCCCAGAAGCGTAAATTTTGCTTATTTACGTACCCGCTAAGATGGAAATGGGCCTCATCACTCATGATTAGTTTTTATGAAAAATCATCTTCCTCTTGGTGGTGATTAAGGATGGCTTGAGTGTATGTTAGACGCGATTGGCGGTCAGCAGCTAACAGCTGATGCAGCGTCTGGACTTTGTACAGAAACATCTTCAAATCCTGTACCAAAATTCGTTGTAAAGACCGTCGACTGATACCCATTTGCGTGGCACGTCGTCTGGTCGATGTCGACGGCGCTTCCATGACATCCTCGGCTACAGCAGCAATATTCTCTGCAGAATGGCTACTCCGGGGTCTGCCACGCCTGGCAGCATCTCGTGTTGTGCCAGTCTCTTCGAGGCGAGGGGCTAAACGTCGCAGTGTTTCACCAGTAGGCGCTGGACGGCGAGGAAATCTGCGACGAAATTCACATTGTGCCAAAGTCACCGACCGATTATTGGTCAAATAAATAGTCAGCAATATTCCGCGTTCTGGAGCAGTGTAGCGTAACAATTTTCTTGAAGTAAAAATTAGTCAAAAACACAAATTGGCTTCCGTACCTGCTACCTGTTCTCCCTCATCCTATTTCTCTTCTTTCTTTTCTTTTCTACTCATTTGCTTCCTCTTATTTCTCATATTCTTCGCCTTTATCCTCTACATATACTTGTACCTCTGCATTCTTCTCCTCTTTTTGTTTTTTTCCTTCTGCTTCTTTTTTTCTTTCGTTTTTTCCTTCTGCATTTTTCTTCGTCAGCTTCTTTATTCCGTTCGTCCTCTACTTTTCCTTACCCTTCCTTTTAATCTTTTTCCTTATATCCTCCTTCCTCTCTCTTTCTTCTATGTCCTCCTCTTTCTTTTTTTCTTTATCTTTCCCTTTTTACTCCTCTTATCTTTCTGATTCTTAATTTGTTTTTTATTGTTGTTAATTTTCTTAAAAATCTGTTTCTTCTCCTTTATTCATCCTTTATTCATCCACCCTTTTCCTACTTTTCGCTCCTCCTAGTTCTTCTTCTTCCTTTTTTCTTCCTCTTTTCTACGTTATACTTTCTTACCTCCTCGCCCTCCTCCTCTTCTGTTTTGTCTCTTACTTCTTTTCCAATTTGTTCCGTTCTTCGTCCTTTTTTATGCTTCCTCCTCATCTTTTTATTCTGTCCCTTCTTTATCTTCTTTCGCCACTTCATCCTCTTTTTGTTTATCCTTTTATTCTTCTTCCTATTCTCCTGCTTTTCATTTTTTCTTTTCCTTATCCTTTTTCTTTTCCTTTTCCTTTTCCTTCTCCTCTTCCTCTTCCTTTTTCTTTGCTTTTCCCCTTTCCCTTTTCATTTTTCTTCTCCTTCTATTCTACCCTTTCTCCAATTACCTTTTTCCTTTGGTTCTCCTTTTCCTTCCTCTACTTGATCGGCTTCTTGTTCTTCTTCCTCTTTTCTGTATCATACTTTCTTGCCGCCTCCTCCTCTTCTTCTGTTTCCTTTATTTCTACTCCCCCTTTCTTTGATTTCCTTTTTACCTCTGATTCTTTTTTATTCTTCTTCCTCATTACCCCTTTCTTTCTTTTGTTCCTCCGCTTTTTACTTTTCAGCGTTATCTTCTTACTGTTTTTCGTACTCCTCTCCTTCATTTCTCTTATTCTTTTCATTTCTTTTATATTTATTTCATTCCACTCCTTTTATTCTGTCTGTTTTTCCTCCTGTCTCTTCAGTTTCTCCACCTCATTTTCTTTCTTTTCCCTATTTATTCTTCTTCTTTCTGCTCTTCAAATACTTCTTCTTCCACTTCTTAAAAATCTTCTTTTTCTTCTAATAAAAGCTCTTCTTCTTCCTCGTTTTAGTTTCCATATTTTCTAACTTCATTACCGCAATTGCAACAGTCCAAATTGCAAATAATCACTGCATTTTATAAAATTGTAGCACGTGCACATACACACGCACACACATGCGCTACCTGCTACCACTCAAACTTGGATTATTTGTTGCTTCTACGTACGGGTACCTACATAATAAGTGCCTTTCCAAATAGTATGCAAAGTGCTTTCTAATAATCATCACCCATCTAAGCCCACTCAATAGGCGATGTTTGCTCGTATTCTTCCTTTTCTCCCAATTCCTTCTTCATCATAGTTCGTAGATGCAAGTGCTCCCAACTCTCTGCCGTTGTTGTTCACAAATTGTGGTAAATTGTTGGCACGTGGTTTCTGCCACCATTACCATCATCAGCCACAATCGATGCTGTTATCAGACATGTCATTATTGCAGCAATTTTTCCTCCTAAAGCTTATTGTTCTTACACGCGTACATAGCCAGTGCATGTAGTTTTTGCGCTATTCCTAACCAGCAATTATTCAACATCTTTTTACAGTCAACTTTGTAGTCATGCAACAAACTGCGGCAGCAATTCTCGTGCCACTAGGCACTACTGCCTACTCGTTGGTATTTAAGCGGTAACAGTGTTTCGAAAATGAAAAAAAAATAAACGCATGCAAATTTTTTCAAGAATGGATATAGCGACGATACGGATTTGTGGCAAGCTCAGCTGGTTTGGGAATTTTAGCTTTAACTTTCCTTTCAATTGCAACATTCTTTTAGTAAATTCAATTTAATTCTGAGAAAAGGGATTTCAATTCAATATCTAATCCCTTTGATTCAATATCTAATCCCTGAGAAAGAGATAGGAAAGAATAAAAACAGAGACAAGGAACAGAGTCCTGTGAGAACTTTGCAGATTCTTTGGCAAACCTGTAAATATCCTCCAGTTTTAGAGAACGAATAGAAGATCACTATGGACCCATGAAAGCACATAACAGACATGGTTTATAAACGAGAAGCTTGCATCCAAAACTACACTCAGCTCAAGAAACTCAAGTGCAACCGCCGTCTTCAGTTTATCCCACGTTCGATGATCACTCTGAACTAAAAGCTTCTAATGCTAGAATAAGCTTTGGAAAATGAGATTTAACCAAGTCTTACTGCGACTTTCAGGTCGCCGAATTGCCGATGAAAGGAAAGTAATCTGTGCTCGTAAATAGAAATAATTTTAGCGGCTTGTTTCGATATTTTTAAGAACATCCTGGCGTTCATTTGATATTCTTTCGGATCTTTATATTGAATATAAAGATGATTATTTGGAGTGAGATAAAATGAGAGATAAGAAATTGTTGATGTAAAAATTGTTGTCAAATAGTCTTGTATAGTTTTTGCATTACTGACAATTAGCGAGTCCCGGGTTCAATGCGTACTAGTGATCAATGCGTATTAGTGAAACATCGAATGAAGAAAACGAAAAATATTTGCTAATAGCGGTCGCTTCTCGGCTTCTCGGACTGTCAAATTTTCGAGAGAATTTCTAGCAGAAATCTTTAGTTTCCGCCATTTGTAAGACACTGTCAAAAATCACTCGACGAACTGAAGATGAAGCTTCGTTTAAATACCTAACATAGGTAGTATGCGTATATCTCGTAGCACGCCAGCCGAATCCCGGAATATTAAGGTATTACATCCATGCAGAATTTTCAAAAAATCGATTTTTCCGGCTCAACAGACTATAACCACAACTTTATTTTAGAATAATTTCATTTACTTTTTACCGATCCATCAACATTTCAAGGAGAAATGATGCAATTTTTTTTTCATTGTACTTTGGATCACATGATTTTTTATATACTAACTAAGTTTTGTAAAGAAAAATTAAAATAAATTTTTTTATAAAGTTTGTGTACTAATAACCAATGTATAAAATTTTCTTTTTATATTTATTTCTATTGTTATCCCTTCTAAAAACCGTTTTTCTTTTAGCGCATTTTGGCGCTGCTGGATGTATGTAACCCTTTCATTGTTATAAACTTGAATTCTCAATTTTCGAAGGCTATTGCCATTTTAAAAGTTTTTTTTTTTGCTCAACTTCAGAATCAACACACTGTGCCCACTCACTTCCAGTAGCCATAGTCTTCCATCCTGCAACTTCCTCTACAATTTTTATTCTGTTGGGTATCCATAATTTTTAATTGCATGCTACAGTGGCACGAGTTCATTGCAGTATACCTCACTCCGCAACTCCTAACGATAATAAAGAAGAACATAATAAAAAACTCAAATCTAGCATTAAGACCAAGGTGAATTTGCTAGCAAGCTAAATTTGCACTAAGTTGGTAGCAGAAGCGAAAGCATCCTTGCACACACGCGCAATAACACATACAGATGCATGCTCGTATGCATCGTACATTAAGGTGACCGGGTATGGGGAAAAATTTCTTAAAGTGCATAGTAGAAGCTTAGGAGTAAAAAGGCTCCTGATTGGGATGTGTGATATGATTCTATGTAGCTCCCAAACGGCTGCTTTCTTTTCTCATATAAAATATTCGGGAAAATTGGGTTATCAGAGTTAAATCATGTTTCTCTAGTTAAACATTCCAGTATTGTCACGAAACTCGTTTCTATGATAGGCAATACACTGCTTTAAAAAACTATGGCAATGATTGAAAAAATTTAATCACTTATTTATTCTTACTTAATATTACTTTTTCTTACGTTGCTTTACTAATTTTTTCTCATTTTTAGTTTTGCAAAATCCACATTCATTAAAGTTTCAAACTTAATAAAATATAAAAAAATTTCTAACCTTTCTATAAAAAATTCGCAAAACTAAATAAGAAGCAAATAAATGGTCATTTGCCAATAAGGTTTAGTGCTGCTGTTTAGTATTGTTTTGTTTTTTACGAGAAGGAAGTATCGCAAGCCCTTTCCTGTCAGTGTTGGACTTTAGCTCAAACTAAGCCTCCTACCATCTAAGTACCGAGTCCCTCCCGGTCCTACTGTTAATTAACTTGTCGGAAGGTGGTTTAAGTACTAGGCTCTACATCAGCTACTCTTCAAATGCAGTCAGTCGAAAGTTGCATGTACTTCTATTTTCCAAAAGTTTGGTTGTTTTCAGAAGGAAGTTGCGATGTTATTTAACGCAGTATATATACATGTATTTATCCTCTTCTTCTTCTTAAAAGACGTGATAACCGATTAAGTTATTTTGACCGAGTTTAACAAAGCGCGCCAGTCGGACACACCAAGTGAAGCCATGTCCTTCTCCACCTGATCTTCCAACGCAGAGGAGGCCTTCCTCTTCCTCTGCTACCACCAGCTGGTACCGCATAGAAAACTTTGAGAGACTGAGCGTTTGTATCCAGTCGGACGATTTTTATTATTTATTTTATTTATTTATTAGAATTAATATATAATACTAAAACTAATACAAGAACGAGTACTAGCTGCCAGGGCCTACAACTCGGACGATATTCCCTAGCCGATGTAGTAGCTGGATCTTTAGTCTATGCCGTCGTGAAGCTCATACAGCTCAATGCTCCATCGCCTACGATACTCGCCATCGTCAACAAGCAAAGGTCCAAAAATCTTCCGCATAATCTTTTTCTCAAACACTCCAAGGGACGCCTCATCGGATGTTGCCATCGCACAAGCTTTTGCGCCATACGTTAGAACGGGCATGACGAGAGCCTTCTAGAGTGTTAGCCTACTTAGTCCAAAGTAGCACTTGTTGGCAAGAGAGATTCTACGTTGGTTTTCCAGGCTGACATTGTTATCGGTATTCATGCTGGTTCTTAGATAAAAGAGCTCTTTTACAACCTCGAAATCATACTTATTCTCACATAACCTAAAAACCTGTATCTCCTTTAGCGGCGCTTTCACACCAAATTTTAATGTGATTTGATTTATTTTTCAAAACTATGGCTCGCTAAAGTTTGCATATGTTTGAACGATACCACACCTTCATCCCTAAACCCACGTTCATGCATCTCTTGGTAATACTATGTAGCGTTTTCTTAATGGAAGTCGGTATATTAAACTGGAGAATCAACGTTGAGCAAGCAGGGCCTGATTATACAAGTAGATAAAAGTATAAGATAAGCATTACGAGACTCTTTAGAAGAGGTTAACATAGGCGATTTTCGAACATGATCTTTCCGATCGACGCACAACTTATTTCTCAGGAAAGCGTAGAAAAGATGGAGCTCCATTCCTTCATGTGCTATTTCGTAAAACTTTCACCCCTGTCCAACAGACGTAGAACTCAGAAAGTCCTCGGAATCCATGCCATTCGATTTTCAAACTCATAGCTGTATTTACCGGTCATTGGACAATCGGTACACAGACGGAAAAGCTGGGTTTATCATTTAATCCCCATGGCAGAAGCTGAGAGGATCTTTTAGAGAAGGCGATTGTTAAGCACTCTCTCTGCAAATGTCCGGGCTGGTAACTAGACGATTAAAGTCATTGCTTGCTCCTTTCTCTGGTAGGCTGGGCTGTGCGCCAACCTAAATCCCATCCATTTTCTTCATTACATCAACATCTCTGGTTGGCCGTAGATATCTGCCTGTTGGAGGTCTCATAATGGTATCAAAACGATGCTTTAGTGCTACTTGAGGAGTGGCCGTTTCTTCCTAGAACCATTTCACCTGCCTACCTTTCCGATCGACCCACCGATCCAACAGCTTTTTTGCCTGGTCACCCTAATATACACGCAATCGAACCATACACAGATCCAAAAACAGATTTGCATTTCATTTGCCATGCCACCCAATCTCCTTGCTCACATTCGCACAATGCCATATGCATACAACTGCTCCTTGCCGCACGCTCATTTGCTGCCGCTTGGCTCCACTATGCGTACCCGCGATTTATTGCCTGCGCCCGCGCTTCAGCGCACACTTCTTTTTTTTTCCTACTCATCATAAATTTTGTAATTTTTTCTTCTTCTACTTGATTTCTTTCTATTTTTTATGCTTAAATTACGTGCAACGTCCTTCCTGCTTCCCTTGGCAGTGCACGAGCAGATGCTGACTGCCACCTTGAATACAATTCGCATAATCTATGCCTCAACAATCGCAGCATAGATATTAAGTGTGTACGAGTATGAGTGTATGCATGTACGCGATTGCAACTTGCAGCACGGGGCACAATTCGACGAAGATGATTGCATCTGCTGCAAAAGTAAGAATATGGTTTGAGAAAGAAAAGTTGCGGCACTGCTGATGCGGCAAATATTGGTGTGGGTTGTATGATGGCAGTCAGGCAGGCAAGTGGGAAGCTGGGTGCAACATAGTGTGGCATTTGCTGGCGTTGGGGTATGCCTGCCTCTAAAATATTGCGTTAGCGGCAAGCTTAACGATTTGCCAGCTAAGCTACGCTGCATTGCGCTGCCATCCTTTGCTTCGTCGCGACCATTCAAGTGGCTGACTAGAGTAGCTCACCTAGCACTATTTACACTTATTAGTATAGCTGCTGTACTTGCGTCATTGTAGGCTGCTATCTCCCGCTTTATGTTTATTGTGATGGCATGCAACACGCGCCACAAATTAGAAATATATGTGTATGCACTCATATTCCGGCTGCCTTGTAGCAGTACTTCTGTTGCGCACACAAGCGGCAAATGCAGACTGCAGTTAACTTTTTTACGGTGCTTTTTTAGTTAAGTTTTTCTCTTGGTTTCCTTATTTGCCTTTACATATAATTTTTTGTTTTGATGCTAGGATAATGTGGTGCAAACATGATGGATATTAATTGGAATTGCTGTAATTGAGGAGCTACATACAAATGCGCACACTTCAACTGCAACTAGTCAGTCGTAAGCTGCCACTTGCGTACACATGTGGACTGTGCTTAGGGAAACAAGGAAGCGCTTCGGGATGAAAGCAAAAATTAGTTACTTGTGGTTTATGATTGGCGGTTGGAGAAAAGAGTTTCAAAAATATATATCTAAGGAAAGCAGGGTGATCCAAATGCTAGTAAATTCTTGAATCATATTTTGAAATTTTGATTGGTGTTTATGGTTTCGACTGTTGCAGCTAATTTCTCGCAATTTTGGTTTTGTCGATTCTGTTCAGGCATTTTTAATGTTACAAAAATGTCGATCAAATCAGAGATATAATCAATGTTGAACGGCATGTTATTAAAGTGCGTTTCATAATCATAAGACACCCCTAATTTTTCAAAGTATTTTAATTTATAGATTTCAGAGGAAAATAAAAATTTTACGCATCGATTAAAGTAACAAAAGTTATCTGTTTCGTTACAGAATTTAGAGCTTTTTTTAATACATAAAGAAAATTTTTAGCAAAAACGTATTTCCCGGCATTTCAAAATGATAAGACACGGTTTAATTAAAGTGATCGCTTAACAAAAGCATACATTTTTCGAATTTTTTTCTGTCGTCTAGAATATTTTAGTATTCTATGGAAGTACCATTTGCTATTTTTAAGCTTTAAGCGCGTTGGTGTTGTCAAATTGGCGATTGTTGGCGTAAACTCTTCTGTCAAGTATACCCAAATGTTTTATTTTGGGCTTAGATCCGGAGAACACGCCGGCCAGTCCATAGTTTCTATGGAACAATCGATCAAATACTGCCTTGCTTCCCTGCTTACTTGAATTCGGGCTTTGTCTTGCTGAAAAACGAAGTGCATTTCCCGATTATCCTGAATAAAAGGAAGGAGACTATGTTCCAAAACGTTTTTGTAGTCCCCACTTTTTATTCGCGATGATGTCAACTATGTATATATGAAGAGTTGCTTTCGATGTAAATGCATCCCAAGCCATAACAGAACCTCAACCAAAGTTGCGCTTTGAAAATAAAAGGGGCTCTTGCGCAAATCTCTCCTATAATTAAAAAAACCCATCGGATCCATTAAGGTTTCCTTTTTTTCATCCGAAAATATAACCTTTTTAAAAAGTAATATGAAATTGGTCAACATTAAAAATATTCCAAATATCTTACTGTGTCCCAGTTGGTGTCTACCAGGTATATACCTATCAAATGAGACTTTTCTTTTCAATTTCAAACGTTTATTAACAAAAACTGGTCACAAATTTAATCTTCAAAATAATAGCCATCGCTAGCGTCACATTTTTCTCATCTCTCAGGCAATTTGTGGATGCCGCGCCAAAATAATTGGCCGTCTTTGGCCGCAAACCAATCATCGAGCCATTTTTTGGCTTCTTCGTCGTGAGAATTGAAGCGCTGCTCGGAAAGTGCGTGGCTCATCGATGCAAACAAACGATAATCGGAAGGCGCCAAGTCTGGTGAGTAGGCCGCATGCACCAGCGGTTCCCAATCGTACGTCTCCACCAATTCCCGGGTCACTCTTTCTCGATGTGACGGTGCATTGCCATGAAGAAAAATTACTTTGTGACGCCGATCGGCATATTCTGGGCGTTTTCGGTGTATAGCGCTGTTCAATACGGCCAATTGTTGTTGGTAGCGTGCACCGTCAACTGATTCACTTAGTTTTAATAGCTTGTACCAAATCATACCACGCTGATCACAAAAAACACACAGCATTGCCTTGCGGCCGAAGCGATTTGGTTTGGCCGTTGTTTTTGGCTTGTGGATTGAAGAAATACACCCATTTTTCATCACCCGTAACGATTCGATGCAAGAAAGGCTTCCTTTTGAACCGGGAGAGCAGCATTTCATAAGTCCGCAATCATCATTTCAACGATGTCCGCAAATCGTAGTTTGAAGGCACGAAATTGAACATTTTTAAGAGCGACAAAAATGCACTGTTGTATGAAACGTAACAAGCAATCAATTGAATATTGTTGACAGATGACAGACGAAAAAACAAGACATTTGGGAAGGTTTAAAAATACTCCTAGCAACATCTATGGACTAAGCGGTATTTTTCTGCAAACTGAAGGCACGTCAGCTCGTGCCGTGGCAAAATATGGGATCCTTTTCTTATTTTCGATAATTTTAAATGATTGCACCTCTGTAATGCGCGCCAAACTGTTTCTTTTGAAACCTTATTTTGAACAACAGCGGCCAAAACTTAGTCGAGTTAGAAGCTATCCTTTGATTGCTCGCTGTTCTCGACTTGATAGTGATAATTTCCTTCCGACGGGCTCCAAAATGTTGTAATTCTCAGGACTCCGTAAAAAGTTCCGGATAACACAATGACTTCTGCCTATTTTTTATGAAATTAATTTGATTGACAAGTCTGAATCCTTGTATAAAATTATAAATTATTTTGGCACTCATATCAATTAATCCAAAATGTGTAGGTACTTCAAAAACATTGTCACTTCCACTGCATGACAACGAAAATGTTGCAGTTTGTACTCATCTTGGCGACACAGTCCGGGGTGGACCATTGCCTCCTCTACAATACGCCTCCATTTTTCTCGACAGTCCGCTTTCGCGTATATCGTCCGGCCGGAGAGGCCGGGGGTTCGCTTCAAATACCTTTTTGGTCGTTCTTTCGCTGCTCATTCTTAAAACGTGTGCATACAACCGTCATCTTTGAGACTTTATAAACCACGTTACATTTCCTCTCGCGATTAAAATACTGAGCTCGTGGTTATATCGTATACGGTATGTACCGCCTTCTAATCGTATAGGGCCGAATATTCTTCTAAGAATTTTCCTTTCCAATCGCATCAGTAAATTTACGTCATTAACTTTAAGGGCCCATGTTTCACAGCCGTAGGTGAGAACCAGTCATCCCGGCTACTCGGATTCGCATTTCTTGACTGCATTGAAGATGTCTCGCAAATAAGGTTGCCGAAATTAACCAAATTCATTATATCTCCAGGTTGGTTCAGAGAAGTCTAAGGGTTGTAAAGGATGAGCTCCCGTGGTATCACAATGGGACTATGCAGGCTTAAACATTTTTCGTTACATATTCGGCACTTATAAGCATAGTCGGATCTCAAAATACGATACATCGATGTAATTGTCTTGAGAATACATTTTTTTAAGTTCAGTAGTCTTAACTACTTAATTTCTAGGGACGCCGTTCTTACCACCCTAATGCCAGTAAAGTAAAGCTCGCCAACAATCATTGAACTTTTGTTATCCCAGTTTTTCCATTCAAAGACAACTTAGATTTTTTTGAATAATAACCAAGCCACACGGAGAATTGTAGAGTGACAGATGGTTTTTATGCGGATTAGTGAACAGCTGATTTGTTTATTGGAAAGTGTTTTCAATGAAAGATAGATCGCAGGCGACAAATACAGGCATTAGCTGCTCTGATAGTAAAAATTGGAAATTTCTTCCATTGGAAAAACGCATTTTAAACTTAAAATTTAAACGAAAATGCTATAAATTACATACTCCTGTGTACTCATCACATTTCGGCAATGTTGCCATCGAAATTCCCCTAATCCGTTTAGATTATGAGAATTAAGTCTAGTTGTCAATCCGCATTAGGTGCACTTAATTCCTGAGATAATTAAGTCGTTAATTCCGATTAAAGCCTCCATCTGTCCAGGCTATGAGGTGCGCTTGTTACATTTTTCGTCATTGCCTTAGTCGGATTTTAGAGTATGATAAAGCGATGATTTTGTATTGAGAAAATATTGTTGTTATTGTTGTTGTAACAGCATAAACAATCCCCATAGATATATGGGAAAAGCTGCTGAAGTGACAGTCCTTGGCCGGATATAAATCCGGGTCGTTCCGGTTAAGTAGCACCGCCTGTCATGGGAACAGGAGAAAATATAGTTTTTGGTTTCACGGTTAATTGATCTCAAGAATCCCATTGTAAAACTGCTATAGCGTCATAAGTCACCGACCCTATCAAGAAATTTTAATTTTACCTACTAAACTCGGTGTCATCTGCTGTCTTGGCGATGTTTACTAATCGCCTCGTAGCTGCGACCAGACCTCTTTTTGCATAAAATTACGTTGAACATTGAGGTAAGGCGATTAAATCAGATAACTTTCATACACTTAAGATGAGTGTCGGTCGAGAAATTCATGAAATGGATCCACAAACCATCAATAAGGGCTTGGTAGGTTGAGTTGAATAAATGGAAAGGTGAGTACGCGAAAGGAATTGTAGTCCATAATTATTAAAAATGTGTTTCTTTTCTAATAAATTTATTTTATATATAAATAATAAAAATAATGAATATTAGTTTGTGGGAAAAGACGATAGATGGCTGTAGTGATCGATATCTCGTAAAGTATCGATCAAACAATTTAAAGTTTAAGCTCGTTGTCAAAATGGCATTTCACACTAAAAATATTATTTTGTTGTATTATTTTTCTCAATTCATTTGTGAGTTACAGGGTGTTAGCAATGGAAAAAAACAAAAAGAAAATTCGGTGCATTTTACAGTTTTTCGTTGATAAAGGCGAAAATGAAAGCCAGGCCGCAGGAATTGTGAATGGTGTGTATGGTGTCGACGCTGTAACAGCTAACAGTGGTAACTTCAGCTTGGGAAACAAAAAGAGTCGCACGGGGCCATATCAGGTGAGTTCGTTGCTTGAACGATGGTATTTACTTGGTGTTTGGCCATATAATCCAGCACAATTTTGGGCACGGTGGCAGGGCGCGTTATTATCATGCAAAATTGAAGAATTGTTTGCCCACATTTCCGGCCGGCCAGGCAGAAAATAATGATTCGATGGCGCTAAAAATGGCGCAGATGTGTGTCTTACAGTCCTACCAACATAAGAAAAAAATTTGGACCGGTTCCCGCGTGCGCGGTTCGTTTCAATTAAACATTCCCGGTACTTTTTGATTATAGGGTATAACAAAGAAAATTGAGTGTCGCATTTTTTTTTTTAATTTTCAAAAAGGTACTTGAATTTGCATCACCCTGTGCGCGTGCTTAACTTTGAGTATGAGTTTTTTAATCTGCTTATCTTTCGCTCTTTTCAATTCATCTATAACTTAGCTTTCTCAAATCACTCGCTCTTTTCAATTCATCTATAACTTAGCTTTCTCAAATCACATTTTAAATTGCATACTCTTCCCTTGCTTCTTTGTTCCCCCTCTAATGCTAAACTTTATATATATACCTACATTTACTTATATCCCATAACTCCACTTCCCTTACTTACACTACTACTTCTGCTTTATCCAACGTTGGTTCTCATCCTCTTTATTTCCAAACTCCAACTAGCACCTCTTTCTTACGCCTCCTGACAGCCTCTGCTTATTATCTTCTCGTACCAGTTTTTTAATTCCTTTGCATCATCTAAATCTCACCTCTTACATTAGTCAAGGATCAGAAATTCTAGTTGTGCTTGCTATATTTACACTTGTGTTGGTAAGATTAGGAATTATCTATTACAATCTTTTGTATGCGTCTAATTACTTATAGCCGTGATAGCACTACACTTAATTACTACTAAAACACACACACATACTCGTAAATACATATCAGAGAACTAAGTCTGGTAGAGTAAACTACTGTGGCACTGATACATAAATAAGTAGCAGAAAGCAATGGAGCTAATGAAGTTGAGAGTTGAGTTGGGAGTGATGATTGATTGCCGCTTAAACTTGGAAAACCTTGAGCATGTAGTGAAGGGGTCGACTGTCTAGCAATGCTTATCTTAGTGATTCTGGACACAGAAAAAATCCGTGCTTTAGTAGAGGAAAGAACTCAATTGTATTTTGATTTGGGAGAATAAATTCACACCCATATAATGGCTAAGCTCTCTTTGTGTCTTAGTAACAAGTTTTGGCCATTTATTTCATTTTAATAGTTTTTTTATGTAAATATATTATTCTACTACAAAATCAAATAAGTCCAAATTTAAATTTGTGCTGAATTTTTTTTTAATTTGTGCAAAGTTTGGAACTTGGATTTATATGGCTTTTTAAGTGAGTGAACTGCATTCTTCCTTATATACTCCGCTCAGGAGCATAGGGCCTTCACAAAGCTTTCTGGGCTGTTGTTTTGTTGTTGTTGTTTTTGTTGTGTGCCGTTGACATCTGCTAGTGCATGTATTTTCTGCATATATTTTTATAAAAAGATTAAGAAAACTAAACAATAATGAAAAACACTAAACTTTGTTTGGGCGAGTGGCGCTATTTACTTATTATTTCATGCGCATAGCAGAGATGTCTTCTTATTTGCCACTTATGAAAAAATTTCGCGAAAACGCTACTGGTATCATGCTCATTACACAGCAACCAACAATAACTAAAACATGCTCCTTCCCTCGCCTTATCCCGATACTCAATCCACTTTTAAACAAATGGTATTAAATCTCACAATCAATGGCTATCGCTTTATTACTCAGATCTAAATCATCAGTCTTATGAAGCTAACGCTTGCCTTGGTGTCACATAGTCATGAGTCATATGTTTTCATATCAACTTTATGCTCCTGAAACTGAAAATGGCGCAAAACTTCGAACAATATACTCGTAGATATATAAGATCCCCTTACTCCTTTTTGGAGCATATAGCGTCAGATTGATTGGTTGATGATTCGTTAGCATATTAGCACACCCTAGCTTGGTGATAGTTCAAGTACTCGCACCTCCAAGGTTAGGTTAGATTAGACTTGGTTGATCCTCTAGATCGCACATAGACCAGAAATTGATCCATAGTGATACTAAGTGCTAGTATGGAGAGTTTATTTTATATTTTTTCTTTAATACACAGTTTGGATAATTTAAGTAGGCTGCTAATTTTTATAATCTGCCACATTTTCTAATGTTGATAAGCAGTTTATTCGTATTTTACTAAGCACAGGGCAGTGCTACGCTACGTGTTCCAGAGTTCCTCTCGCGTTGACTTTGTTACATATTGTGCATGCATCGTTCTGCACAAGCTTCAGTTTGGCCACATACGATGGATTAAGACAGTGTCCCGTCAGTATCCCCACTACCAGATTACACTCTTTCCAGGGAAGAGATAAAATAAAGTTCGTAGACCTAACGTTGTTGTGCGTAGCATGATTTTCGCGATCCTGTACGAGCTGGCTCTTTCCCATCTTCAATTCGGTTCTTGAGTCAATGCTGCATCTTTATCTAGTCGTTGTTTGCAGAGAGGTGGTAGTATACGGGCTCGTTTCCTTCAATTCCCAGTAGATGGTGGCTTGTCTCTCAGTTCTTAGCTCATCCATCCTGTTCCGGCATTGTCGTACGCAGTGTGAGTTTCTCATTACAGTTGTTGTTGCCTTGATGGCTGCTTGGCTGTCAATGTAAAAGTTTATTTGAGAGTTCGAAGGAGTGTTCTCTGTGGCTAAGTCTGCTGCCTTCGTTGCTACGTAGATCTAGCTTGGAGCACACTGCAGTAGTCCGATATTTGTATGACTGTTTCTATTCTAATTCCGAACAGAATAGGCGCGAGTGCTTTCCATTCTTATGACGTGTCCCATCCATCTTACTCTCTGCGATTTCTGAATTTGACTATACATTCTTCGTTCATTAGACTGAACAGTTCCGGGTTGCTTCGCAGCATGTACTTGCCTCCCTAATTTCACTTTGGGCCGAGGATTTTGTGCAGTATTTTCTTTTCGAATACTTTTAGTAACTCTTCTACTAAATTCTTCATGCTGCATACTTCGATAAAAGTTACTATTAAAAGTTTTAAAATAAACAAAATTTTTTTTTGCTCTTTACGAGATGTTTGCTTCACTTAAAAGGAGTAAACAAGCAAACAAGCTGTGGAATCAGCAATTTTATGTAACCTTCGAATGCGAGCTGCTTTTAAGAGACGCTTTTCCATGGCAGAAATACACTCGGAAATTTGTCATTGCCTTTTTATTCAGTTTGAACTTTCGTGGTCACAATAGGCATAGAACATACAATAGAACCACCTCTGGGATAGTCATGCAAAAATTTACGCGTCTACAGAGGCCGCTAGCTGACTTCGGGTGACTAGGTAGGGGAGTGAAGTGGTTGAAGTATCAGTCTGGCACTCTCCATGTAGCACCAATTTAATATCACTATGAGGTCAGCCTTATTTAGGTTCCGGGACATAGAGATATTGAGGGAAACTGTAAAGCTGATGAGATAGCCAGAAAAGGTACTGCTCTTCAATTGCCGACATTATCCAAGAGGTCAATAGGCCATGGAGAAATGAAGATACGTGTCTAACAGCTAGGCTACTATGGCCGCAAATAAACAAGAAAAGGACAAAGGAATTGCTTAGTCTCTCAAGAGACAATATCTCGAAGGTTGTGGCTTGTTTAACCGGTCACTGGCTATTTGGCAGGCATTCCTCGAGACTAGGAGTTTTCTCCCATGAATATTGCAGAAGCTGCAGAGATGAGGAAGAGGAAGAAACAGTCGAGCATTTCCTTTGCCATTGTCCAGCCCTAACTAAAATCAGAGCAGGTTGTCTTGGTAAATACTTTTTTAATTCTCTTACAGAATTGTCTGGCGTAGGGTTGGCATCAATACTGCCTTTCATAAGAGCTACGAAATGGTTCCACGAAGGAAGATAAATGGGGTTCCCGTGTAGCACAGTGGTATCACAACGGACCTGTAAGGTCTAAGTGAGTTGGTCGTGCAGACCAATTATCACCATAATTTGACCTAACCTAATATCACTTTGAGACCTCCAACGGGCAGATATGTACAGCCAGGCAGAACTATTTTTGTAATGGGGAAGATTGATGGGATTGATGGGCACTCTGCCACAGGCCGTCGATGAAAGGAGCACCCTTAATCGTTAAGCTGCCAAACCCGGACATTTGCAGTGCGAGTGCTCAACAATGATCTACTCTGATAGGTCCCCATAACTTCTGTCGAGGGGCTACTTTCGTTAATTTATTTACAATTTTTCTTATATATCATTAATTTTTTGTAAGGAATTGTAAGCAAGATTGTTCAGTCAATAAGTTTTCTCATTCGTTTCTTTTTAATACTGGCTTGAAATTTTTGTTTGAGTTTGCTCAACCTTTTTTATGTATCTAAATATTTTCCGTTTTACTCGTATTTGTGAAACTTTGCGTATTTAATGTTTCTTAACTGCCTTCTTTCTTCTTCATATGATATTAAGGCTCCAGGCTATTGCAACAGCGCAAACTCTTAAAATACATACATACATACTTGCATACATGCATACATACATACATGCCTATGGACTTCTGGCACACTCGTATGCATACTTTTTATCAGTAGTATTTTTTTGTAGGCTCAGTCCGTCTGTCTGTTTGTCCTCGCCTTGATTATGCTGGCAGTCGCGCTGTTGTTATAATGATTTCTCTTTTTTTGATTTTGTTTTTGGGTTTTGCTGCTGTTGTATTGATCTTTTTAGTGCGCGACGTAATGCGATTGTCAGCTGCCCATGACTGGCTGGTGGCTACCTGTCTTACACTCACCTTTATGTTTCTTATGCTGCTTACGAGTATTCTTAATGCTACCCACTGCTGTTATATATATACATATATATTTATTTATTTTTTATTTTTTGTGATTTACTTTTTGATTTTTTCTACATATTTTTTGTCTTGGTTCCACAAACAAAAAAGTGGAAAAAGTGAAAAAGTATTGCTGCACCCCACAGGCTTTTTTCCCAGTTGTGCGCTAGTATGTACACTTATGTGCGTGTGTATGCATATGTTTAAGTGGAAGTATTGCAACATACGAGTACGCGTTCATCAGCGTAGCCCTGGCTCTGTTCCAAACCAGCTCAAGTCGTACCAAAGGCAGGTCTGAAGGTTGTTGGATTTGCAGTTGAGTTGAGCATTTTAAGCGTGTCTGAAGCGCGTCTTTAGCTCCTGTTGAGTATTTCGTGTTTTTTTGTTGTTGTTTGTTTGGCTCAATATTCTTATTGTTGTTCTGGCAGTTGTTAGCGTTGCAGTTGTAGCTTTGTTGCTTTTGTTTTCATGCTAGCGTACGTGTTCGGCGTATAGCTAAAATGTATTATCTTCATTAAAATTATTACTTTGTTGTTTTGCTGCTTCAGATATGCCTCGGCTTATGCGTGCATTTCGTTCCTGTTGTTGACATTATTGTTGCTAGTATTGTTGTTGTGGTTGTTGTTGTTGGATGCCTTTATGCGGCTTAGCAGCGGTTGTACGTGTGCTGTTACTTAATTGCTGGCTTCGTTCTGACAATGTTGCTTTTTTTTACTCAGACTTTGTGGTTGCAAGTGTTATCACTTTCAGGTCTTTCATTTTATTTGATTTTTTTCTTTACGATTTTGGCAGCTATTGTTGTTATTTTGTTGCTGGATTGCGCAAACATAAACATAAAATACAAATAGAGCCTGGTTGTGCGCACTTAAGTAATTGTGGGAACTGATTGCAACTTCTCATAACGGTAGCATAATTTAACAAAAAAAAAATATTTTTGAAATGAACGCTTAGAAATTTCCATACAAAATCACATTTTAGAGACAGACACTCAGCTCCGCATCTCCAAGGTACGGCAAGGATCAGTTTGCGCTGCAGCAACATATCGAAGTATTACAGGTATTGAATGCTTAGCGAAGCCGTAGAGAGTAGTGGTCGCCTGTCTGACAGGCAGCATGGTTTTAGAAGTGGTAGATCTACCTTAGGAGTCATCTAAGATGTAATAGCTAGCGTAGAACATGCCCAGGTAGGTAATCGATGTTCCAAACGCTTAGTATTACTAGCCACACTGGATATTAGAAATACTTTCAACAGTTTAAGTTGGGACGACGTAATTCAAGCGTTAAAGGTAAAATTCAAGTTCCCGAATAACCTCTTGAAGATTATTCGTAGCTATCTAAGCAATCGCGTGCTCTTATATGAAACGCGAGAAGGGTGTAAGACTAAACAAATAAGCTGCGATGAAATCCTTCCCATACAGATGCCTGAGGATGTGCATTTAGTGGGATACGCAGATGATATTGCAGCTGTAATATTCGCAAGAAACACTGACGAAATCAAAAGGAAGTTAAATCAGGTGATGATCCGAGTTCAGACATGCCTAGAAGACCATGGATTAGAGCTGGCCACAGAAAAAACAGAACTAATCCTTCTAACCAACAGACTTGTCCCATTAGAAGTAGATATACAAGTACTCGATGCCACTTTATCGACAAAAAGCGTGGTAAAATACCCAGGAGTGCAATTAGACACAAGGCGAACTTGCTGGGTGCACATAAATAGTGCTGCCATAAGAGCTGCTAAAGTAAGCGGGATGTTAAGTAAGCTCATGGCAAACCTTGGAGGTCCAACGCAGAACAAGCGAAAACTTTTAGTGGGCACGACGAACTCGATTCTTTTATACGGTTGCGAAATATGGGCAGATTCGCTAAAGGTGGGTGCAATGCCGACGGAAAACTCTGCAAACTGTGCATCGCACCTCCGCTCTCAGAGTGGCTTCGTCATACAGAACAGTATCTGAATCAGCGGTTTTAGTTATCACCGGAACCATCCCTATAGATATTCTAGCACAAGAGCGCAAGCGGAGATGGAAAGCAAAAATCACAGGAATCTTCTCCGATATAAGAGTTCAAACGCTCACACTTGGGCAGGCAAGATGGAACTCTGAACGGTTACCGTACCGATGGACAAGGAGACTAATACCCGATCTAAAAAAGTGGGTAGAAAGAAAGTCCGGTGAGGTTAACTATTACCTCACACAGTTTTTGTCCGGACATGGGTCCTTTCGCAAGTATTTGTGGCGAATGGGAAAAGTGAGCCAACCAAACTGCCACATATATGGAGATACTGAGTATGATGATGCGGAGTACAGCTTGTTTAAATGCGAAAGGTGGAACACAGAGAGAACAGCTCTGCAACAAGCTATTGGTGTATTTACACCTTAAGAAATTATCGAGAAAATGATGATAGATGAAGAAAAATGGAATGCTGTCACAAATGCCGTAGAGGATATTATCCGAAAAAAGAAGCGTGAAATAGAAACTTATGCTGAAGAGCATTGAGCATAGGTTTCTCAAAACAGGCGACCCTGCACGCTGGGTGAGTAAGTAAATGTCCTTCTTAGGACGTCGTCTTGGCCCTCTACCTCGAAGCAATGCCCAAGCAGTCCCGGGGTGGAGGGAAAAATCCAAGAAAAGGGGAGGGATATGTTTAGTGGAATCACCAGACACGCAGAAGCGACGGTTACTATATGGTGCGAAGGCATTTTTAACCCAACCTCACCGCAAAAAGAAACAAGGGACTTATTGCCAAGTTTTGACAATTTATTTGTCCCCTATTTAATTTGAATAACTTTTTTAAGAAAATATAGTTCATTCTTCTACAAAAACTATGTGAATCAAAGTTTCAAACTTTGTGCAAATTAAAAAAAAAAATTACAATAAAAAATATTGATTAATGTTTCGAAATTTTTAATATTTCTTACCTATTTAATTTTAGTAATTTATTTAAGAAAATATAGTCCATTCTGCTACAAAAACCATGTAAGTTATAATTTCAAGCTTTGTGCAAATTAAAAAAAAATGTTGATAAATATTTCGTTATTTTTTATCAGAATTTTAAGGAAAATTTCGAGTACGCTATTTTATACCCACTTGAATTTGTGGTAAAAAGTAAAAGTCCCAAGTATCCCAAAAATCAACACGATTTTTTTTACGTTTAGATGTGTGCTTCCATATAAACAAATTTTGAGCATTCGTTTTATGGAGGAAATGCACAAAACCGCGAAGGAAAATTATCAAGAGCCAATTCGATTTTTAAGCCAGACTTGTACTTTCTTATTTCTTTTCTTTTTTCTTACACCAAAATTCAAGGGTTTATAAAACTGCTTACCACACATTTTTCTTGATAAAAATTTTGAAATTTTGATAGAAATTTTTGAACTTTTTTTAACTTGCTCAAAGTGTGAAAATTGAATTTTTACGGGTTTTGTAGGAGCATGAAGTATATTTTTGGAAAAGAATTAATCGAAATTAAATAAAAAATAAATAAAAACACTTCCCAAAACGTGTCACTCAGTCCTAGTGCTACTGTTACTTGATTGTTAACCTGAAATTGCAGCGTGAACCTTAAAATAATAGTCTTGCGATTTCGTTGATTTTTTCATATTAGCACAAGAATGATAGATTACAAGATTTGGCCATCCGAAGCAAAATTTGAAAGTAACTGCGGCTGTCACATCACTGGAGACTCGGCAGCAGTATTTTACACACCCATTTCACACGTATTCAAACACTGGTTCAATCAGTCGTTGTTCAGATTGGGAAAGGGGATACTGTGTTGATTTTTTCGTAAATCACCAACTCAAACTTAGTTTTTTCGTAAACAAACTGCCATCATAACCTTCAAGATGATTAGCTGATTTCTTCAAAAGCGCTGAGAGCCGGTTAACTGTCTGATGTTGTCGACAACTCTGGAGCAAAGAGAACAAAATAAGTGCGTTCCGACTTTGAATATTTACTGCGTTACTGAATATCGAATTTGTATGTTTCATAACTCAGTCTGAGGACTCCTATTGAAAATATATCTCCAAAGCGGGCGCTAAGTTGTCGAAACAGTAGGAATTTTAAAAGAAGTTTCGCTCGAGATAATCCATCAACCAAACCTTGTAAGTCTAAAAAATTCATCAACCAAACCTTGTTAGCCTAAAATTTCGAAAAATTGTCAATCAAATAGGTAACAGAAAATATTCTCCGTGCATTCGGATCAATCAATCAATCAACCTAGAATTTAGCTACTGCTGCCGATATGTGCGCTTGAGCTCGAGAACTTCAATTCACCAGCAGCTAAGTTTCAGCTACTCAAGACGAGCTGCACAAGTTTAGGATAAATGCTTGCCAACGAGAAGAGCCCAATTGGAATTAAAAATTAATTCATTCACTTTTGAGCTATCGGTGTAAGGAAACAGGTGAGCTGAAAGAGGAGTGAAAAGAGGTGCGGAAAAAGGGCGTTACGAGGGCACATTTGAACGATGACAAGTTATGGTTGTGAAAAACGCTTCGTATTATTGATAAATTCATTAGGTTGCTATTGTGAGGAGTTTTCGGAATTGGAACGTGCAAAATCAACTTGGGCTTCTAAGTCTCCCACTTTAAGTGATATGAAAGCATTTAACTTGCTTTCAATTTTTGTAAAATTTACCTTTCTTTAAAAAATCTTACTTTAAGTTATTATTAAATGAAATGTTCATGCAGGTATTTATTATATACGAATTCTTGTGCTTCTGTCGGATTGGAGGATAAGTTCATAGCGTTTCATATTTTCTTTTATTTTACAACAATTTGTTTAATGTTTGGCAAAGGGTAAGTATTCTTTCGAAGGAACTCTTTCTGCTCTGCTAAACTATGTTAATTGAAGTTTTGAGTAATTTAATTTTTATTAGGTCTGAGGCTTAGAAATTGAATACCCAGCGGGCAAACATCAATATTTTCGACACCTGCTCTTCTGTGCTACTCACCGAGGTCAAAAGACTGCGAAAGAAGTCCAGGGCATTTGCGACGTATATGGAGAAGGTGTCATAGGGGAATGGTTTGCAAAGTTCAAAAATGGCAATGGCGACTTTGGCGTTGACGGCTACGCCCCGCACCGGAAGGTCTTCTGAATTCGATGAAGAACGTATCAAATCACTTTTCAAGGAGAACGATCGCCAAACTAGTCGTGAATAGGCGTAGTAAATAAATTGCAATCATAAGACGATTCTCAATCATCTTCATTCAAAGGGATTCACCGAAAAATTGGGAGTTTGGGTGTCTCACGAGTTCAACGAAAAAAACAAAGAAAGTCGTAAACAGCACTTTTTGTACCAAATCGTCATGAGAGATGAGAAATGGTGCCTATACATCAATATGAAGCAAAGAAAGGAGTGGATGGCTCCAGAAGATACACCACAGCCCAGAGGAAAGCTGGATCTTCATCCAAAAGAGATCATGATATGTGTTTGGTGGGACTTGGAGGGCATTGTGCACTGGGAAGTACTCGAAAAGAACGCCACGGTCAACAAGGGAGGTCTACATTGCCCAGCTGCACCGCGTGAATGAGGCTATTCGACTAAAAAGACCCGATTACATGGTCAAACGCTACTCCTTCAGGATAACGCCAGGCCCTATGCTGCACAAGTCGCCAAAGCTGCACTCCGAAAGCTCGAAAGGGAGATCCTTCAGCATTCGCCGTATTCTCCGGAACTTGAACCGACCGATTACCATCTCTTCCGCTGCCTGTCAACTCATATGAAGGGCGTTACCTTCGATAACAAAAAGGGATCCTTAAAAACTGGCTCAAAACGGCATCAACAAATTGGTCGAGAGGTGGGAAGACGTTGCAAAGAGCAACGGGGAATATAAGTATATTAGATTAGCTTATTGATATATTCTTTGTTTTTTTAATTTAAATAAAGTCTTTGATAGAAGCACTACGAACTTATTCCCCAAGCTCACAATAAAAATCAAGCTTGGTAGCAGCTGGCATTGTTGAAAATTGAGAGCCGAATAGAGAGAGATGCCTGAAGTTTTGGCTACGCGATCACAAGGCAGCTGATGAGTAGATGCTGTGATGTTGTCAGCTTATCATCTATACAGTTGTCGTGAAAGAGACCTATGTACAGTGACACTATCATCAAAAATTGCGGTTTTCTTAACCTTAGAAACCACCTTGAACACCTCTGATACACACGTGGCCGAAAAGGCCAAAGGACTTTACTCTTGCTTAGCCCTCGCTGTGAAGAAATGTGGCGCAATGATACATCGTGAAACGTCATGGAGGTGGTCATCAAAAGGCTGCAACGTCACGTGAATTGGTTTAAAAAGTGAACAAGCGACTTGAGAGAAATCCCCAACGAAGTGCCAATCAAATGCGATAGAACTGAAAATATTTGACCGCAGAACGAATAGCTAAACGTGAATTCTGCGTAAATACCTTTGAATGTATTATCTAGAAAATAAATTGTGAAATTCTGCAACAGTAAATTCAATGCATATTGTAAAAGAAAGTAAGTTGTTGTTTTATCAAAAATTGTTTTCGTATATACATACACATACGAGTATATAAATATGTATTGCCGATCGAGGAATTTCCTGTACATGTAGTAGTGTTAATCTTTACTGCTCATCACCGTTCGAAATTTCTTAACCGGCGCAATAACCGTTGTAATGTCATTTATCAAACGCTTAGGCCGGACAAGAATTGGATGCGCTGTCACAATGACAAGGCAATGTTGCATGGCTTCCACTTTTCTTCTTCTTCTTCTTCTTAACACATTGTAAACACACTTTACAAAGGTTACATATGTAAGAAGTGTATAGAACAAACTCGCATTTCTCCTTTTCTGGTGACTGAGTGTTTTTTGTGTTTTGCCGTGAAAACTGTCAAAATGACACAACAGAAATTTGTACATTTTAAATGTTTGACATAACTGCGGGAGGGCACATTTCAAGCCTTGCAAAGCATTACATTGTTGCAGCCAGCGCGACATACGCTCACATGCGCATACAAATTTACAGGCAGTGATGCAATGTATTGCTGGACCGGTACTCATCACTTCCTTGCTTGCGTTCTACAAAAACTCTGTAGTTTGCTTAAGTTTCTCGTTTTTCAGTGAAAAGGAGGCTAATGAGTCTTCATTGTTGCCGCACAACGGTTAGGGCCTATGTGCGAATATATGCATGAGTATGTGTAGCATACGCATATGCATGTGTGTATGTGTGTGTAGTGTAATTTTCTCACCGTAATGCATCACAAGTAACTTTTATTCGGTATATTTTTTGTTACTTTACTCTATCATTTGCAATCATCTCTGATGATTTGTCATTTTTTAAAACAGTTTTCGTGTTGACTGTCAAAGGAATTTCGATTGGGATTTTGTTGTTTATACCTAAATCTCAGATTACTGATTACTTTAAATTGGCTTCAAAGAAAATCTTATTTACGATAATTCAAAGTTGGCAAAAAAAGACTTAAAACACGTGAGACCTATTAAAGTTATGTAACTGAGTGATATTTCCAGAAATATCAAAAAAATTCTTAAGCAAAAGCGATATTTCCCTGGTTAGATGTAGTATTTCTTTTTATTTTTTGTGTAAAAGGGTCAAAATATTGAAAGTATGGAACTTGCCTTCGACTAACTGGACTAACTTTGGATATGACCACTTGGTGCTGAGCGAATGAGCCATCGGTAAATCCTACCAAGACTGGTATTGTCCTCTTTACCAGAAGGAGTAAGCTTGATAGACTCGTTCTGCCTAAGCTAAAAGGAGTCACAATCCAGCTATCCAAAGAGTTCAAATATCTTGGAGTAATCCTCGATGGTATACTCCTTCGGAACTCACACGTTGAAACAAAGACATCCAAAGCACTGATAGCCTTCAGGCAGTGCAAAGGTATCTTCGAAAAAACGTGGGGTCTTTCACCTAGCGAGATCCTATGGATCTACACAGCTACGATAAGACCTATTATCAACTATGCATCAGTAGTCTGGATGAGTAGACTCTCTGGTGGGAGTCAGGATGACCTTATCGAGAATACAACGCACTGTGGGCATCTGTTGCACCGGAGCTTTTCCGACTACTTCAGGCCCGCATTAGATGCTCTGGTTAGTCTACCATCACTTGATGTTTTCATCTAAGAAGGGCCTGAAGACCATCTGCAGGCTGAAATACAGTGGGAATTGGTACGGTCCCTGTTCGGCATTGGACAACAGAGAAGGCATGTACTTCGATCCAACGATCCTCGCCATGCCCCTAGACTCCATGCCATCAAGAGTTGTGCTTGACAAGAGATACAGTGTGACGCTGCCAGAGGCTCAGTTGTAGTTAAACTCAAAAAGTGAGCCCGGCGAACACTTTTTTGGCATTTTCACGCGGTTTCGGCTCTGGGGTCTTCGTGTAATCGAGCGGGGCAAAACTGCACTTTGCTCTTAGAATGCATGCATCTGTGTTTCAGGCGGAGGTGCATGCGGTTCAAGAAGCGATGAACTTTGTTGTGGAAAGCAGAGGGAGAGGCAGATCTGTATGTGCCTGTAGTGACAGCAAAGCTGCATGGCTTTAGACAGCCCTCCAACCATGAAGTTCTGTTGAATAGTTTCGAGCTAAGAATTTTTTTAAGATGGTGTTTTCTTTTTTCTTTCTATATATATAATTGGCGCGTACCCACCCTTTTTGGGTGTTTGGCCGAGCTCCTCCTCCTAAAGATAGGCGTAGAAAAAATTGGCTTCGCTTGTTGTGTGCAATTGGCACCGTTTAACTTTTTGTTTAACTACTTTGCTAAGCTCGGCCATATTCGAGCAGCTACAGAAATCTATTTAAGCTTTGGGCTGCTGGCTTGCACCTCTGCCCGGGCTGTTTATTTAATGGCTATACTTGCGGGTTATTGAGAGCTGTCTTTCTTCCTAGCTTTCGACAACTCTTGAAAAGTAAATTCACTTGCCTTTATGGGATAGGAGTCCTCAAGAGCAACTGTAGCATTGTCAATATATTTCTCGCAAGGAAGATCGGTAAAATCGGCCTTGCACGAAATTTTCAGGGCATAAAGTTTTGTGCTCTGCCAGTTTCAGCCCCGCTTGCTACAACCATTCTTTCACCTGTTTTATCGCTTCGTTTGTTATATTTTCTATATGTGCTTAGCCATCGTCACTATTGCTATCTTATCCGCAAAGTCTATTGTTTTCACTTCTCTGGGTACTGGTAAAGAAAGGCCCTTGTCGTACATAGTGTTCCATAAAACGGGGCCTAGGACCGATCCCTGCGGAATGCCAGTGGTAATTCTCTAAACTTTTGTTCCAGCACTGCTTTCATATCTCAGTTCCCTATCACAGAAATAACTTCTTAGTATCCTGAAAAGATACGGCGAGATGTCGATTCCGAGATGTGCGACCAACTAGCCGAAATAAAGACGCTTTTGTCGTCCAGTGTGGGAGCCGCACAGTATTTTTTGGTGTCACAACGCATCCTCTTTCCTTCTATTGCCTTAATAGCCGTGCAGACAACCGTATTAATTGAATCAACCGTCGATCGGTTTATTCGAAAGCCAAACTGCATGGTACTCAAAGCTCCCTTTTCCTCTAATATATTGACTAGTCTTTTACTAATAACACGTTCAAGTATTTTATTTATCGTGTTCAGAGGGCAAATTGGTCGGTACGAGAACGGATCATCGACTGCTTCTTTCCCTTTTGGTAAGAACATAAGTCGTTGCGATTTCCAAAAGGCCTTCGTTTAAGCATTTTTGGCGTATCGCAACAAATATTTCTAGAGGATAGCCGCTTTAAGGGCTACATTTGGTATGCCATCCGGGCCGGGTGCTTTTTGATCGCCGATTTTCTTGAACACTTCCAGTATCTCTGATGTATATACGACTGCGATTTGCTGGGTGTTTACGAATTCCGCTGCTTTGTAAGTAGAAGGTAATTTATTAGTTTTAAAAAACTTTCAAACCAATACAGCCCGTCTGAGCCTGATCAATACAACTGAAGATGTATACAAATTAATTCTTGTTCATCCGAAGTAGTAGTGGACGGAGTTTAACCTCCCAAAATAAGACCCAGAACGGTTCGAAGCTAAATACAAGGAATGTGCAAGAATTTTCTGTGAAGAGATCTCCATTAAGCGAGTACTTGGCTTTCGGAGTATAGCAACATTTTTCAACACTGATCCAATAATGAACTGGAATGGTGGCAGAAGTGACTTTCATTTAATATTGTAATTTAAACTTTGTATTAGAACCCAGCAATGTTGTGCCTCTCTGTTAAAAGATGCTAATTTGACTTAAGCAATTTTGCCAAAACCTCACAGATATGCTCTACTTGTGAGGAAAGAAGAGACATATTCATAATTTGATATTTACAAAAGTACCTTCTGATAGAAAGAAGAACCAGGAGAAACACTGAATGTAATACGCAAATGCATTTGCAAGTTTTCTGAATTTTTTGCAGACAATATTCTCCACTACATTTGCAGTTTATTTTGGGACCTCAAGTTCATTACCATCACCTCAAGCGTGTGCCCCCCAGATGTCGCCCTCAAGTCTGGCGGGCACAAAATTCTGAAAACATGAAATACGCACATAAATGTGTAGACGTGTGGCTGATATGCCAGCATAAAATATACCAACATATATATTATATATACAAACATCTCAATATATATAATTGCATATTTATATACTTATGTGGCTGCAAAAAAATATTCCACTCATTCACGCTCACTTTCGCAACAAAATTAACGCGCAATTTGATGACGAGAAGAAAAAAAGCATACGCAAACGTTTCACTGGTTTCACTGACTAACTGACTGGCTCAACAGAGATCAACTTCTATGCGTGCAAGGTTTTTTTTTGTTGGTTCTTGTCGTAAATATGGCAGAGACCCTGCAAGGAAATGTAGTGATCTCCAATGGATGCTATTTTAGTGAATTTGAAACAATGACTTAGGCATGCGAACCTTAATTTTTTTCAACATTCAAGTTTTTCAATAGCTCAGCAATGACTGATAGTTGGAGAATGCTGTTCAATTTGGCAATATATTATAATATCTAAGAGACAATTAGGGAGCCTGTCAGTATCTGACTGCAAAGTTTAAATTTTTCGCCCATCCCGAGGTGATACGAAACTTTTTGAAAACTACAAGGAAGTTTGAAGTTTCTTGCCTAGAATACTTGTCACTTTATCACTCATGTTTATATAATATCAACGCTGCTCACGTAATCATATCAAGCCCTGTTCGTGGATGTGCATTTGTGCTTACTAAACTCTTGTTTCCACAAAGGAGCAGTTTAGCTTAAAACATCGTGAATGGCTTAGGATAAGTTGTAAATCAAGGAGATGGGGCGGGTTACCTAAAATTCTGGGTGAGTTTTTTCGAGGTATAGTTCAATTGACCTCAATAGCTCGTGAGGTCTATAGTTCATGGCATTGTAGTGCTACTACTTACCTTTGTTTTTGTATGTATAATAACACAGGCCGACAAAATTGAACCAACATTCAGACCCAGAAACCAGACTATATACTTCCGAAGGTTTATGATGCGCTGAATCCAAATCTGGCCTCAGAATTGCTCTATCAGCTCTGGTTTTTGAGATATCCTAACCTAAAAGTGCAAAAAACACCGTTTTTGCCCATATTTGAGGTTATGTAGCCTTGCAGATGTTTTCTTTCACCAAAAAAATAGGCTGGCATCTTTAAGTACAAGCCTTCTTTTTACAAATAACGTTGAGTTTGCTCAAATATCATTTTTTTTCGCTGAGATATCGCATTTTGAAATTTTCATGTTTCTAAATTTTCCTACACCTGAAAATCGATTGAGATAACATAGACATGATATAGTCGAATACTAATTTTCTTGAATTGAGTCTTATTTTTCTTAAAATTTTGTCTCACACCATAAGTGTGCTGACTCACCACACCCCTACACTATCTAACCTTTGGGTACCGAGTCACACACAGCCCTAAACGCTTTGTGCTGCTGATGAAAATCATCCCATTTTTAATGTCAACG
This sequence comes from Anastrepha fraterculus, assembly GCA_037575425.1. Taxonomy (NCBI): domain Eukaryota; kingdom Metazoa; phylum Arthropoda; class Insecta; order Diptera; family Tephritidae; genus Anastrepha; species Anastrepha fraterculus. Next base: position 90,520 of record JAYXIM010011300.1, on the reverse strand, counting down.
TCAACTTCAGCAGGCGTAGCAAAGAAGTAAGATCCAAGATGCTTTGCTCTTAACCCCGCCAGAGCAGGGCAGCTAAGGAGAAGGTGTTGAGATGATACCACCTCATCCTCCGTATATTCGACGCAAAAAGAAGTCGAGGTAATTCCAAATCTCACAGCATGCACAGCTCGCGCATAGTTGTTCTGTGAGAAAACCCACGAGATTCGAGAACTGAGATTTTGTCAACTCCAGAAGCTCGCCCGAGCACCCTCGATCGAAACGTGGCCAGAAGGATTTCGCGATCTTACAAGTTTGTGTACTTGCCTAACGATCGCTGAGTTGGCGCGAAGCTCAACTTTCCAAGAGCAGACCGCAGGTAGTCAAGGGAATACCAATTATCTCCCTTCGCGGGGAAATCATCTTACATGTCCCTTGTCTGGCCAGCTCATCCGCCTCACAGATTCCCGCAATGTCGCTGTGACGAGAAACCCAGATGAGGCTTATATGAAAGAATTCGCACGCTCTTGAAAGTGAGACCAGGCGTTCCCTGACCAGTTTCGAATGCACTGCCCCCTTATTGCCGCTTGGTTGTCGGAGTAAATATTTACTTTCGGTTGACACAAATGCAGCACAGTCATTGTTCATAATTCACACACTCTAAACCCATCCTCCTAACCATCTCACCATCACCTCTCCCCGCTCTCTCCTTTCATCCCATCGGTTTTCTTTTTCACCTTCTCTCTCTCACAATGGTATCACAAAGGACGCATCCTTTTATCTTCGTCCAAGTGTACCCACTGTTTGGGCAACGATTCTCACCTAACCTATTGCCCGATTACGCTCTTAGGCAGATGGTAATCCTTACCCAGTAACACATTAGTTCAGAATTTTTCAAACCAGTACTAATAATAAGCCGGCTTAGATTTTTCCTGCAGGGTATGCATAGAAACACGTTCTTAGTTGACATTACCGAAGGAATTTTCCGTTGTTTATAAATAAACTGAGCAAAGAATAATGCATGTACGTGTGCTTGTACTTTTCGATGCTCATAAAAATGCTGATTGTTTACAGGTATACATACATACGTACACACATATTCACAAATATTTAATATTGCATAAACTTATAAGTTATAACTAATGGATTGTATGTTTCATGAGTATCTTGTGGAAATGACATTTTGCCTGCAAGTGCCACCGTTCAGACGTCAACTTTGACAATTTTTTTTTTATAAAACTTGCAAACAAATATTTTATTAGCATACGCATGCCTGTACATACATACATACATATGTACTTAAATACTTGGTAATGTATGCATGTACATATATACGTATGTATGTGAGAAAGTGTAATTGCATCAGCGAGGCGTTTATCTTTCCTAATTGCACGGCTGTCAGTAGCAACTACTAAGTAACTCGCCAGCAGCGCTGTCCACTCTGACAATGTACAATATTGATAAATTGAAATATGGATGTATGTATGTACATATGTATGTATGCTTTAATGCAAATATGAATTTAGCAGACATTTATATTAAACAAATGATATATTGTTACTAAATGATATTTTTTCAAATAAGACTTTCAATGGATTTTATGTTTATTAAAACGCAATAGTTGGGATGCTAATGCGAAAACGTTAAATTTGCTAGACAATTTGAATGTATCAAATAACAATTGATCAATATATGTACAGTAGCGGACATAAAAATATTAATAGGCAGGTGGTGTGACCGCGATTGAGGGGTCATAAAAATATTACAACCAGCAGCTTTTTGCTACTTCATACCTTTTCTATGTATTAGAAGAGGACTTGTGCTTTGAATGAAAAAAACAAAAAAAACAAATACCGAAAGTGACCCAGTACCTCGAGTACTATCAGAAAATTTAAGTTAAAATCTTACCAGCAGTGGAGTCGGATTTAGTAGACCTGGAATAAACAAATTTTTAAATGCCAAGAATTCATAGGAAGACCTCCTCTACGATGAAAAGATCAGGTGGCGAAGGGCTTGGCATCACTTCGAAAGTCCAAATAGCGCCGTTTAGCACGGGAAAGAAATGACTGGCGCGCTTTGTTAAACTCGGCCAAAATCGCGAAAGCGTTTATCGCGGCAATTAAGAAGAGGAAGAAGAATTCATAGGCTGCAAAAAACGGGCCGGAAGAGTTCCAAAAACCATCATTTGTGAAGATCGTTTGCTGGATATAAAATGTTCGGCAATTGCTTCCAAGCTGCGGAGGTTATTGGGAGAGTAGAAGAAGTAGTTTTTCCTGCGAACCGCTCTCGGCAGTCTGAGGTAAACCAAGCTTGAAAAAGCTTCCTATAAAAACCAGCTGCCTTTCGAAGAGGGCATAAATTTGTAGTTCCCTCCATTACTCGGAAGGCATAATTTGGTGACTCCTTTGGCAAAAATCAAGCTATTTCCTTAAGATCACGAGATAATCTGTTATACTTTTTTTATGCGATTTTTTTAATAATTTATATTTCGACTTTTTTAAGGAAATAAATTACCTGAATATTATATGAGTACTATCAGCACCAAAAATTTCTTCCACCGATTGCAGCATTGTCTTCAATGAGTTGTTGTAGCTGCCTGTCGCTCAACGGATGCAGAGTGGTCCGACCGGAAGGCGTTGGCGGACAAAATTCAAAAACTCATTTAATTAAGCTGAAAATATATATTTAGGGGTTTTAAGGATCAGTGATGACGAATCTGACCTTAGTTTTAGCAAATTTTAAATTCATTGAATTCTATAAATACATTTTTACTTCCGTAATTAGCTGGTGAGTTCATTTTTACATTTTTCACGACCCCAGAGAGTACCCGTGGAAGTTTACGGTAAGGTTATTCTCTCCTAATTTTTTTTTTTGTTTTTAGTTTTTTTTTTTTTTTTTTTTTAAAGATTTTTTTTTTTAATTTTTAATTTTTTTATTTTTTTATTTTTAATTTTTTTTTTATTAGTTGTCTCTTAATGCTGATGGGGTCTTTAAGGTTTTTTTTTGTCTTTTACACAAAATTGCATAAGCCATATGTAACGTTTTGCCTGTGGGTTAATGCACACAAGCTACATTATTTTTAATTTGCGCAACTTTGCGCAACAGGTTTCAGTTTGAGATCATAGCTGAAATATGTGGCTACATCACTCATGTTGATTTCAAGTGGACCGGTGTGGACCACTCAAAAAAATGATCTTTAAAAAAAAATTTTCGAAAAATTTTGAAATTTCAAAAAAAAAAATTGGATTTTGTACCACAACTCAAGAGAATTATTACTGTTTCCGTTAATATATTCAATTATCTTTCTTTTTTTTAATATTTGGTTAACAATCAAATGGTAATATTTATTTGCAGACATGAAAATAAAACTCTTGTATGAAGTACGATTTGCATACAATTTCATGTTTAAAGTCAAAAAACTACAAGAAAAATTTTTTAAATTAAGTAATATTTTCAGGAAATCTGCCTTGAATATTTAAGAAAACATCTGCATTATCAAATTTTTATTTCAAAAATGTTGAAATATTGAATTTTGTCCGGCCGCCGGACCACTGTGGGATGGCATTACACACGAATAATAATTAAGTAAAAACATTTGTAAAAATTTTATAAAATTATGAAATTTGAAAAGATTACTGAGCATGAAACCTACAAAGATTAGTTAACTTTAGATTAGAGACTCAGGTAGAAAAACAAGCGTGAGCGAAACTCAGGACAAAAGAGGAAGGTGCCAACCATTTCCGCGATGAAATTCAGGCAGACCATCGTACTTTTACCTTAGTTTTGGCTTAAACTTCTCTTGCTTTTCCATGGTCTTTTCGGTGTTTGCGAGAAGGTCAGGTGATAGTAAAGCACTTCTGACCTTCTCCCAATAAATTACAAATCATTATCATTAACTCACACTTTTCTGCGAGATGCTGGTGCTTGAGACTTAGCTGCTAATTGAGAACTCTCGAACCCAAACAGTTGTCTGAATTTGTTGCTGAAAGCTCTGTGGAATTTTACACTTATCAGCAAATGTATATTCAAATGTGAAGTTGCTTAATTTTACTTGACTTTTCCTTGAACTTTGCAATGGCTGCGTAATAAATCCTTTCCACCGCATATAAAACTGAGTATAAATTGCATTAAAAGCCGACGCGTGTGATCGGCACACTTCAAAGTAATGCCGTATTTACAAGCTACTGGCAAAGTGCATTTTTATAAGCTGGGAGGAGGAGGAGGAAAACTTGCTATTGGCTTTGCCGTATATCTAATAACAACCCAAGTTAGACATCCATCAGCAGTTACTTTATGGCCGCACATTTTAATGAGTTTTGCGCTTGCAATAAACGGTATGGTTTTAGAAAAAAGTATCTACACTGCTAAGCGAAAAAGTAGAAAAAACTTTAATTACTTTATTAATGCGTTTAAAATGCGAAGAATTGAAGAATAACCCATCAAAATGTGGACCGATGATAAGGGGCTTTGTAAGCAAAAATTAAAAAAAAAAAAACGAAATCGAATAGTGGACAGTTAGTTGGATTAGCCATAGACGGAGCGACACGCGCATTGATGAGTAAATGCTAGCATGCGATTATGAGCGTACAATCCAAGTGAGTGAAATTTTATGAACGCATTGCAACTACCCTGCAGAAAAAATTTGAGCTAGTTGAACAAAATTCTGGTTTAATGGTTTTGCAAGTTCGCGAATTATGAATCATTTGACTACTGAGATTGAAGTGGACAAATGAGCGTTACTTATAAAGGGTGGTTAAGTTTCAAAGGTCGGTGTTGATTTTAAATAAAATACAATTTTTTAGGAAATTATTGTCATTTCTCTCTATTGTGATAATATTGGTACGGCTCAATTATGCATGAAACAAAATATTGGCCAAACGGTCACCGCGGCCTCGGCGGCACACCTCCGTCTGATGGTCCAAATTTTCAATGACGCTGAGGCATAATTGAGGTTTTATGCCGTTAATGTGCCGAATTATCTTATCCTTTAGCTCTTGAATTGTTGTTGGCTTATCGACGTGCACCCTTTCTTTCAAATAACCCCAAAGAAAGAAGTCCAACGGTGTCAAATCACATGATCTTGGCGGCCAATTGACATCGCCACGACGTGAGATTATTCAGCCATCAAATTTTTCGCGCAAAAGAGCCATTGATTCGTTAGCTGTGTCACAAGTGTCACCGTCCTGTTGAAACCACATATTGTCCACATCCATATCTTCCAATTCGGGCCATAAAAAGTTCGTTATCATCTCACGATAGCGAACACTATTCACAGTAACTGCCTGAACGGCCTCATTTTGGAAAAAATACAGCCCAATGGTGCCGCCGGCCCATAAACCACACCAAACAGTCACTTTTTATGGGTGCATTGGTTTTTCGGCAATCACTCTTGGATTATCATTCGCCCAAATGCGGAAATTCTGCTTATTAACGAATCCACTGAGGTGGAAATGTGCCTCATCACATATGCATTTTGATTTGAACGCCCGTTTTCATAATAAGCCTGAAAAACTTTAAGACGTTACTCGATTATATGTCTTTCCATGGTTCAAATTGAGTTAGTTTGAAATTGAAAAATGTCAAATGAAATGCAGAAAATCTTGACGTTTAGGTGTCGTTCACATTCAACATCGGCCCTTAAAATTTAACCACCCTTTATAAGGTTCTAACATAACCTTTCTAAGAAGGTAGTTTCAAAATAGATAACTTTTGCCAGTAAAAATTAAAAGTTAGTTTAGGTTCATGTTAATAAAAGAATTGAAAAAAAATGTTTTCTGTGCTCAATGGCTGATACTCTCAAATTCACTGAAAACAGAGTAGAAGTATCACGGCATCCACAACCTTCTATATGTTCCCTCGTGGCTACTAACCAGCCTTTTCGCTGCTTATAGCAGGACTCATAAAAAAAGCATCCAAAGCCAAAAGGCTCAATAGCGAAAAGGTAGGTTGCAGCCCCTATCAAGCAAAATAAATAATTCCGTAAACGAGCTCACCGTAAAGCTCACGTATTACTCCCTCTTTCTAGATGACACGTCACTGCTCTATCCTATTGACTATTGGGAGATTTGTAGGATATTAAAGGTCCAATTTCATGTTCGAAATGATTGAAAAAGCATGCAGAGCGTACTAAATTATAGGTGTCGAATTTAGTATGGCTTTTGTTTTTGGCACCTGATAACAAACTGATGCATGTAGCCTCTCTTGGAAGAAGGTATGTCATTAACTTTCCTACAAGGAAGAAGCTTTCCTACAGATACTCTCTTCGGAAGCGCGGTAAAAACTTTCTCAACCCCAGCCTGGAAATGGTACTGGATTTAGGTGGCATTTGGACAGTAACTTCAGATATGCTTTACTGCTTTAGGTATAATGACAACGGCCTTTCAATTGGGGATCTGCACAATACTAATGGTAGAACGCTGGATAATTAACAAAAGGTTTCGAAGATATAATATCAGGATCGGAAGTGATATCCGTGTTGCACTAAAGGCCTTAGAAGCCGCTCGCACTTTCTCAAAAGAACGGCAGAAATGTTGAGGTTGGCGGGTGCCGCTATTGAATGCTGCTGTTGGGTACCGGGTCACTGCGATATTCAAGGCAACAAATTGACTGCTGAATTGGCGAGTTGCGTTTCCAAGCATAGCGGAAAGAGTCAGGCACAGCAAAGTTTTCATTAGTAAGAGGTGTGAAGAGTGAGCTTCGTATGGCGCAGAAGTGTGGACGATGACAACATTCGATGAAGCGACGCTTGGAGCGCTTGAGAGAAAGATTCTGCGGAAGATTTTTAGACCTTTGCACGTTGGCAACGGCGAATATCGCAGGCGATGGAACGATGAGATGTATGGGCTTTACGACGACATAGACGTAGCGCAGCAAATAAAAATCCAGCGGCTACGTTGGCTGGGCCATGTCGTCCAAATGGATACAAACGGCACGGCTCTGAAAGTATTCGATGCGGTACCAGCTGGTGGTAGCGAAGGAAGAGAAAGGCCTCCTCTGCGTTGGAAAAATCAGAAGGACTTGGCTTCACTTGATGTGTTCAACTAGCGTCAGTTAGCACGAGAAAGAAACGACTGTGCGCTTTGTTAAACTCGCTTTGTTATTGCGCCAATTAAGAAGAGAAGAGGAGTGAGCTTCGAGTCACGTTGTATATCTTGTGTGAAAGATGAAGTTAGTGCAGAAAATTATCTCGGCCGCTGTTCGAATAGTGCCCCACCATTTTTTGTGTTGCACTATTTTTGCGCGGGATGTATTCAGAATAACACCAGATTTCCTTTCTTTCCCTCGACAAGGTGTTAAAACTCTCGAAAAATATTGAAAGCTTGCCGACAATGAGTTCATACCCCGTCTATTGGAAATGAGAAGGTATGTGAAGTATCAAGGAACCAGTACAAATGGCTGGATTTCCCTACAAAGGATGAACTTATAACCAACTGCGAGCTCACTTGCTTTTAGTGATACAATTTTTTCCACACAGTTCCATTGCAAAAGCTTACACCTTAGCCGATGTGCGTGGTACTATATACCATGTATAATTACTGTTAACTGCGTGGTTTTGAGTTCAATTTTTACTTCCTCAATAACATATAAAGTTCAGAAAATAATAAACTAAAAGATTTGTCTATCAACATTTAGCCCACAACAGGCAATGTCGTACAGCTACTTCTTTCTAACAGATTAAAAAAAAAACTACATACCTCTTTTCCATTGAACCACATGATTTTCTTTCGTAGACGCTTGATACTGATGATGAAGACAAAAAATCCATAGCTTGGCGAAACTGAGTCGAACGAGCGCCTCACTTAATGAATGGTCTAAATGAAACAGGGAAATATCAGACCTTTAAATACCTCAATGGTTCAGTTATACCACCGCTAAAATCATCAAAATATATGCTCGAATACTTAAGTCAGCCGTATCTCTTCTCGCCTTCTGGTATCTAAACGTTAAGAGATCCTACAACTTTGAGCTTCCCTCTGACTAGAGTTATGTAGTGCTCGAATCTCTCAAATCTCTTAGGTTCAGAATAAAGAAATTAACGTTGAGTTCTGATTTCGAAATTGTACTGCCGCGAAATCGTTCCCTCGCCTTCTTTTGCACCACACAACTTATTCCTCTGGTTCGATACACTACCAGGAGATAAGAGAGCTGTATTAATATAGACAGAATAATATGCAAACCTGTCGACTTGGTTACTTCGGTAGAACGGCTGGGAATAGCTAACCACCCAAATAGTCTTAAGAAAACCCTACAAAAGGGACTTTAAAAGCTCTTGCGAGTGCCTCCAATCCTCGAGCTCATGATGCATTCCCCAGGTGACTTTGAGTGCCTCATTAGTGCGCAAATATTTGCTTCCTTAACGGACGTTAAACTAGTGGATGATGGACTAAATCCTTGATGCAAAATATGCAGTGTTATGGAGGCTCAAACTTAAGGTTAATGAAGAGCAGAAGCCCTCTGTAGCCAGTTTCGAATCATCCGTGAATAGGTTCACTTTACCCGTTTTCCGCTCAGTCCTACTTTGAAGGTATGATGGCCGAGAGAGTCTGGTCTGGACTATACGTAGGTGTACACTACTTCGTTGCTGCGTGTGTTTTGAAGAAATCGAAATGGCCGCAGCTTAAACCAAACTCATAACCCCATCGGCAGCTTCATTAGAAGCACAAAATTTCAAATTTAGGTTATGAGAAAAAATCAAAGATAAAAGATTTTGTAATTTTAAGCTCGAAATTTCCTAATTTTCTTATTTCCTGTATAAATAAATCAATTTAGTCGCAGCACATAACAAATTTCGTATCACAGAAGTACTGCCTAAATCTGCCCAAATGGCCCGTCACAATCTATTGTTATTTTTCAACTTTACTTCGCCACCATAAATGGTCGCAATTTGTCGCATTTGTTTTATTGGCGTTTTTATTTATTTTGTTGCACAGGAAACAGAAGGTTGTTGCATTTCCGCTCGAAAGCGTGATTATTATCCAAAGCATGCAAAAAAGCGCTAACATAAATTTATATTATAATAAATGCAGGGACACCTCTTGGCGGACAAGGCGACTGTAAAAAGCAAGTGCAGCATGTATGTATGTAGAGGAGCTCTTTGAGGTTGCAACTGTCAATTATTACAACTGGCGTTTTTTCATGCCGCTCACTTGTTTGTAAGCATTGTCCGACTGGCTGATCCGCTAAACACTTGGTTGGGCGCTACTTAATATGCTAAGCCCTTTGATGAGCTCTGGTGAAAAGCGTGCCACACTTCCTTTCCTCGCTGATTGTTCAATAACATAGCAGCTTTTGTTGTAATGCTTACCTAATAAGCCGTTTATAGCAATAGTTGTATTCAAAATTCTATAGAGCCATCGAAGTGCTGTTCTTCCAAAATTTGGGTAAAAAGGTCAATTGCCCAAAAATGGTGACCAATTCAGGAAAATGTTTTGAGTAGCCGAGTGTGAGAACAAATTTCCAATGCCAACCTTGTAATAAATAACAGGAAATTCGTACATTCCACAAAACTTTTATATGAAATTTTTTATAAAAAAATTCGATATTAGCATGCAACAAAAAGTGAGTGAGAAGGAAGCGTCAAATTTTTGTACAGTAAGAGTGGAATTTTTTTATAAGAGCGCACAATTCTTGGTTAGATCTACCTTTTCCCAACAAGATAAAGAAGCAAAGTGAATGGGTCCGGTGGTAAACGAGTACAAATGAAGCACCTCCTGTCATCAAACAAACAGTCGGCGCACTCGCGTATCGGCACCCACGTCACTGAGACGACAATTATAATTTCGAGATTGTAAGTAGCTTCGCTTATCTGGGAACTGGCATTAACACCAATAACAATGTCAACCTTGAAATCCAACGGAGAATCCTTCTTGCTAACAAGTGCTACTTTTGACTAAGAAATAATTGAGTAGTAAAATCCTCTCTCGACGATCATAAATCCGATGAAGCGTCACTTGGAATGTTCTGAGACGGCGAGTATCACAGGCAATGAAACAATGAGCTGTATGAGCTTTACGACGACATAGACATAGCGCAGCGAATAAAGATCCAGCGGCTAAGTTGACTGGATCAGTCATCCGTATGGGTACAAATGCTACCAGCTGATGGTAGCGGAGGAAGAGGAAGCCCTCTTCTGCATTGGAGAGATCAGGTGGTGAAGGACTTGGCTTCACCTGGTGTGTCCAACTTGCGCCGGTTAGCACGACAAAGAAACGACTGGCGCGCTTTGTTAAACTCGACTAAAATCGCGTAAGTGGTTATCGCGCTAATTAAGAAGAAGAAGAAGAGTGCAATAGTGTCATAATCCATAATCTAGATTCACAAGCATACTGAAATGACACCCAGCTCTTTTTCTGTGCGGTGTGAAAATTTCGTGGCGATATCAATGACTTAGGAAAGCATAGTAAATTGAAAAATTTGAAGCCTTTTACCACAACTTTTTGGTATTTGCATTAAAACACTTTTGTAGGAAATGAGCGATAAATTAAATTTTGGAAATGATGTGCTCATATGGAATTCAAACAAGGCGATTCTCTCTGAAGTTTGTGCTTTCTGAGTATATTTTACTGAGTATTATTTACTACTTTATGCTTCAAAGCCCAGTATTTATTTGTGCAGATATGAACAGTGGGTTGTTGTTGCTTCAAAAGCTATGAATGAGCGGCCAAAAATGTCAAAAGCGAGCGTCATCATGCCGTAGCAACATATTTTATAATGCCCTTTGTTCATGAAAATGACATGGGTGACTGACTGCTGGCTTCAAGAAGTCGGCGAAAGGTGCCACATGGCTTGAAGAATAATCACTTTATTGCGACTGGGGTATTTTTACTCTGGTCACCAGTCCAGAGCTATATAGAAGCGCAACTGGTAGTAAAAGGTTTTTCAATTGGCGCGGGTCGATTTTGGCGCCCTGTGGCAGCCATTTTGTTTTGGTGATATCTGTCAAATCTTTTGTGTATGCCAAATTATCATGGCAAGTTACACAATTGAACAGCACGTTCAAATGATACAACTTTATTATCAAAATGAGTGTTCATTAACGCAAACGTTGCGCGCATTGCGCCCATTTTTCGGTAGACGTGATGGCCCTTCAAAGTCGACTCTTCAACGCTTGGTGGCCAAATTTGAGACGACCGGGTCAGTAAACAATCAGCCAACACCCGTACGTTCAAGGAACGCAAGATCAGCCGAGAACATTGCCGCGGTCCGTGAAAGTGTACAGCCGAACCCGAGGCAGTCTATTCCTCGCCGTGCACAAGAACTTGGCCTTTCGCAGACTTCAACTTGGCGAATTTTGCGTCGGGACTTGGGCCTACACCCGTACAAGATCCAACTGACCCAGGAGCCCAAGCCTCTCTAAAGTGGTTAGTGTGCCCATTCCACACAATGAATTCGTACCGTAAGTGATGTTAGCGTTTTAGGGGTGCTGAGCAGCTTCACTTTTGAGCACCGTGGGATAAGGACGACGTAGTCACGTAGTGTATACCAGACTCTGTTCACTGACCGGAACACCTAATTTAACATTACCAAGTTTTTATTTCTGGTATTATTTGAGGTTCAAAGTATTGAACAAGGGCTTTAGTCCAATTCAAGGCTAATGGACAACGTGAAATCGGCATCATATCGGCCCAAACATTCTCCAAAGTGATGGTAATCGTCGAAAAAGAGCACAAGGCAAAATATAGATAATTGCGGTATATCAATTTCACAGAGTAGTGGAAAAAAATATATAATATATTGCAGAAGAACTCAATGACTATTGCAATGAATATAATTTTTTTTTCTTTTTTTTGATATTTTTAAGAAAAAATGGTTTCCTTGCCTTGTAAGTTTATATAGACTATCAAATGGTTCCAAGACTAAGCTTAGACTAAGCTCATAGTTTTTAGAAATCTGGAGCGTATCCGTATTAGAAGCTATACCATATAAAGTGATCCAAGTATTTTGGGTTTTGTAGTAAACTTTTCCGAAAACGGGTTTAATGGGACGCTTCTAGGGAAAAATATAGTTTTTAAAAATATTTTTATGAAGTACTTTATATTTTTATTTTTTGTTCAAAATGTTTGTAAACTCTTGTTTAGGTAATTTTTGAGAGTTGGATTATTGGTAGATTTTTTTTCAGATTTTTCTCTTTATTTTCTGAGACCATGCTTAGTAAACCCTGAAAATTTCATAGAGTTAATATAAAATTTTGACTCAAGAAAAATTTTTTTTTCCAAAAAATTTATTTATTTCAAAAAATTTCTCTCCAAAATTTTTTCCCCCATTTTTGTTCCAAATATTTTTTTCCAAAAATTATTTTTCCAAAATTTTTTTACAAATTTGTTTGCTAATATTTTTTTTCAATAATTTTTTTTTAAATTTGTTTTAGCCAAAAAAACTAAAAATAAATAAAAAACTTTTTTTTTTAAATTTATGTGTCGGAACAAGCCGAAAATATTCTATAGTTAGGTTATATTTTTTTCCAAAAGTTGTTTCCTACAGTTTTTTTTTAATATTTTTTTCCAAAAGTTTTTTCCTACAGTTTTTTTTTAATATTTTGTTCCAAAAGTTTTTTCCTACAGTTGTTTTTTACTATTTTTTTCCAAAAGTTTTTTCCTACAGTTTTTTTATAATACTTTTTTCCAAAAGTTTTTTCCTACATTTTTTTTAAGTGTGTTTTAGCCTAAAAAACTATAAGAAAAAAATTCATTTCAAACAATTTGTCTCCAAAAGTGTTTTGCACAAAGTTTTTTTTTTGAAGCATGTTCTACCCTAAAAAATTAAAAATAAAAAATAAAAAAGTTTTTGAATTTGTATGTTGGAACAAGCTGAAACTAATGGGTAGTTCGATTACACTGTGGTACAAAAAAAAAGTTGCAAAAAAACTTTGGATCGGACATGGTGAGGGTTGTAGCTTATGAAAAACTGAAAAGAATGCTATAGGAGAAATTTCCAATACACCCCCAAAATCTCATTTTATGGCCATAAAACCGTTTTTCAGTAGGTTGATGTGAAGAATAACTCCTAACTTCGCCAATTTCCATCCGATTTCGAATTTGCTTTTTTAGTTCGAAAGAACAAAAACAAGCCTTTTTGACAGTGTGTTAACATTTTTTCTGAAATGACAACTGACGAGACTGTAGACGGAAGTATTTGGAATTTTTTTATTTTTTCTCTATTTTTTCGACTTTGACATAATTTTTACGGTATTATCCGATATTGAGGATTTTTTTTAGTACACTACTGTTATAGTAAATTTAATTTTGCGTCGAATGAGCTATATTTGACTGTAATTGAATTAAAATTGATAGAGTTGTGTGAGTTTTAAGATTTTTTTTTTTTTTTTTACTAATTTGGTATGTAGGTAAAACTTACGCTAAATGGGAATAAGGACGTGTTTTGATGCGTTATTATAGATACGTAATATTTATTGGAGTATATATGTATACATAAGAGTACACTGTACTGCATACAACAGAACTGGTTAGAGCTTACGAAAATATCTGACATATGTATTATAGCACTTTTTTTTCAATGGAAATATTAAAAAGCTCCCAAGTGTACCAAAGTTCACACTGTACATTGATTAACAAAAGAAGTTTGTTATTATAATTTAACCTTATTAAAACGTCAAAGTTTTATTGTTTGTTTCATTGAAATTCAAGAGATATAAATCAAAACGTTGCCAGAAAAGTCGAATTCCTCAATATTCTCCGATGATGTGGCATCATCAGCCTTATCATAAACCAGATAATTGTTATTTTTATAAAACGGACGTAAACGGTCATCATTATAAAGCTCGAAAGCACATAAAGTATGCTGATGTTGAAACTGTTAAGAACCCCGTAGTCTTGGACGATATGATTGACTCAACTGCAGGAACTGAAGGAAGTTCAACTCATTGCTGATGATGATCAAACTGATAACAATAAACCTGATGATGAAGAGTACTTTCCGTCTGGTTCTAAGTTTTCAGAACGAGACATTGTATCAAATTCAGATTTTCAGGATCTTTCTCGTAATTTACATACTTCTATCGGGAAGACAATCTGAAACGCTCGCTTCTCGATTTAAACAATGGAATTTAGTTGATGACGACTTCAGATGAATGATGATGATCGAATTTCTTACAGAGAAGTATTCAAAACTGATGAAGAAATGACAAATGTACCGTACCATACTAAACTCCAAAGGGCCGTTTCCAATGCATTTTTAAGTTTGGAACCAGTGCCGTTGTGTACTGCACCGTACCATACCGTACAGTGCTGCACTGCACAATACTCCAATAAATAGTAGTATGCGTTTATAATGACACTTGTTATTATTTTCATGCTTCGAAACGCATACCAAATCTCGTAGTAAAAAAAGAAAAAATCTTAAAACCCACACAACTCTATTAATTTTAATTCAATTACAGTCAAATATAGCTCATTCGACGCAAAATTAAATTTACTATAACAGTAGTGTACTAAAAAAAATCCTCAATATCGGATAATACCGTAAAAATTATGTCAAAGTCGAAAAAATAGAGAAAAAATAAAAAAATTCCAAATACTTCCGTCTACAGTCTCGTCAGTTGTCATTTCAGAAAAAATGTTAACACACTGTCAAAAAGGCTTGTTTTTGTTCTTTCGAACTAAAAAAGCAAATTCGAAATCGGATGGAAATTGGCGAAGTTAGGAGTTATTCTTCACATCAACCTACTGAAAAACGGTTTTATGGCCATAAAATGAGATTTTGGGGGTGTATTGGAAATTTCTCCTATACCATTCTTTTCAGTTTTTCATAAGCTACAACCCTCACCATGTCCGATCCAAAGTTTTTTTGCAACTTTTTTTTTGTACCACAGTGTTATTGTTAGGTTTTTTTGAGCAATTTTGAACTGAAGATTTTGTTTTGAAATATTTTTTCCAAAAGTTTTTTCTAAATATTTTTTTCCAAACTTTTTGTTTTTTTGTATGTCTTCGCCTAAAAAAGTAAGAGAAAAAAAAATTTATTCAAAAAAATTTGTCTCTGTAATTTTTTTCCAAAAAGTTTTTTTTTCTGAAGTATACATGTACATACATATATTCTACCCTAAAAAAAAAATTTCTTTCGAATGGATAAATCGGAACAAGCCGGAAATATTGGATAGTTGGATTATTGGTAGGTTTTTTGAGCAATTTTGAACAAAACAAATTTTTTTTTTTATTTTTTTGCACCAATTTTTTTCTTACAATTTTTTTTCAAAAAGTGTTTTTTAAGTATGTTTGAGCCTAAACTTATTAAAAGCAAAAAAATTGGGTAGTTGGACTATTGAGCAACTTTGAATCAATAAAAAATTTTTTTTTTAATATTTTTTCTAAAAGTTTTTGTTCCAAAAAAATTGCTTTTAAGCTTTTTTTGGCCCAAAAAATTAAAAGAAAAAAAAATTTATTTAAAAAAATGTGTCTCCTAAATTTGTTTCCAAAAATTTGTTTTGAATGGATAAGTTGGAACAAGTCGAAAATATTGGATAGTCAGATCAGTGGTAAGTTTTCTTGAGCAACTTTGGCCAAAAAAAATTTTGTTTTAAATATTATTCTCCAAAAGTTTTTTCCAAATTTTTGTTTTTCAAAAATTATTTTTTTTAAGTATGTTCTACTCAAAACAAAAAAAATTAAAATTGTTTTTGAATTGATGTGTCGAAACAAGCTTTCACTTTAAAAACTCCATACCACAATTTCTACCATTGAATAAATCTCAAAATTATAAATTTTTGTTTAAGCATTTTTTAGTTTCATATTCTTTTGAGCCTAAAAATAAGCTAATTTTGGTAAAAACTGATTTGGAATTGCTCTTAGGAAAAAAATATGTGTTAGCTTCCATACAGTTTTGTTACGCGAAGTAAAATTTCGCGAGTGACATCTGCGTGTGCAAGTATCAAAAGAATTGGTAATAACGCATAATCATCAAAGATTTATATTTGTGAACCGCACTACGTAGACTACAACCTACTAAATTTATATTCCATTACTATAAGGAATACTTTCGTTACCTCTAATTTCTCAATATACATCCACGACAGCAAAGTGCATGCACCTCAAACCAATTGATTTGATTTTTTCCCTGCCTGTTACATAATCAATATGCAGCCACATAATATTTAACCATATTTTAGGCAATACTCGGTAATATTCATAAATTATGCCAGCTTAATGTTATTTAATTTTCTCATAATCGTAATTTAAACTGCCGTCATGCATTAATTACCAACTGACAAAAGCACTCCAAATATTGATAGAAAGAACTTGCTTGCCCAAGCAAAGAATATGCGAGTATTTATGTTGTGGGAGAATTAATGAAGTAACAGCAGCGATTGCGCGCGTGTGCGTGAGAGTGTAAGTGCAGCAAACACTGCATATGTCAAAAGTTGTCAAAGCCTAAGAAAATATAGAAAAGAAAATAAAGCAGGCGATTAAGTTGCCATACCGAGTTGAGTCGAACGACTGGTGTAGTTGAGTGCATGCGTGCGGTGCGACGTGCAAGTGCAAGTGCGCTTGTGAAGGTGTGTGGAATATATACAGTGCCGCACAAAATTGATGAAGCAATGTACCTTAAATATCTTACCCTAAATTCTGCGTCCCATAAGCAGGAAATAAAAAACTTGTCTACGTTTTTGTGGTGGCAAACATTCAAAGTATCATTACGTTTATTGCATAGGCTGACAGTATTTGATTTATTTTCAGTACCAAGAATTACACCTCATTTTTTAAGGTTCTTGACCACATTAATTAGACCCTGGGCTGTTGGCGTAGACCTTCTCTTTCACGTGGCCCCAAAGAAAAAATTACAAGGTGCTAAATCACAATTGTGATCACCTCTTCGCGAGATAACACGGTCTGGAAACTTTTCCCGTAAAAGATCAATGGTTTCATTGCTTGTGTGGCACGTAATGCCGTCTTGTTGAAAATAAACGTTGTCCAGATCAATACCATCCAATTCCGGCCATAAAAAATTGTTAATCATCTCTCGATAGCGCAACCCATTCACCTGTAACATCTGTTATTGGAAAACCCTTTATATGATATAATTCAGCAAAAGAATTCGAGTACAGCAAAAAAAGGAAAAAATTAAAGCCAAAGCCAGGCCACAAAAACATCCCTTAATAGGCTAAGAAAAGACCGGAACTTACACCCAGGGTTCCGAAGGAAGCACTCTATTAGTGGTGAAAAATGGCACATTGGAATTGTCAATGGCCGTCGAAACGATCCAAAGCAACTGAACAAGTTGTGGATCATGTGGAGATGGCGAACAATCTCTCAATAGAGTCAGGTGGATCTCTGGTATCGAGTTTGTCTCTGACAATGGTTAAACCTGGCGACAATCAGGAAAGTACCAGTAAAAAGGCCCAAGTTATTGGAGATTCGAACGCAGGTGCTGGTCTATCCGCAAGGCAGATCAAATGAAGAAGACAGAGGGCGAAGGAAGCCGAAGCATTAGCTAAGGCTTGTACTCAAGCTCCGTCAACTTCAACACCTGTGATGGAAACGGGAAAGCGCGGCAGAAGAGAGGGCTCCTCTGTAACGTTGCACACTTCCGGAGCCGAAACGGGGTCTATGCCACTGTTGAATGTAAGAAGAAGCTTAATACTGTCGCAAGATAGAACAGGCTTGTACTTATATGGATTCCAGGATACTTCGGTGTTCAGGGAAACGAGATTTCCCATGAACTGGCCAACCGTGGATCAGCGGTTCCCCCACAGAGACCAGAGCCAATAATCGGAATCAGTTCCCCAGCGCAGGAATCATGAATTGGATCATCGAGTATGCATGCAATTTTCATAAAAAGCGAACGCTGTCAGTTTTTTGTGACAAGTCCGAACAGAAAACTGTCAAACTTTCTACTAAAACTTGGAAGGAGGAAAGACGTTGGGTTGATGGTCGGTATTATTACAGGACACAACCCATGGGGTCAGCATATGACCACCATGGGAATCATTGAGGACCCGATTTGCCTCTTTTCCTTTAATCCTGTGTCAACTAAATTCTTAAGCAGGTGGGTAATTTACCTTTGTGAGGCTTACGCAACCAAAGTAAACTCAGGATTGACGATAAGAAAGGTTTTGCTGTATGTTTAGTTGATTTGGAAGTTAAGCATGCACTTTTTGCTGCTCCCAGAGAATGCTTAAAAAATAATAATTGCTGCGTACAATTCTGTTAGGTGTTTGGCCGAGCTTCTTCTTCTCAGCCGAGTGGCGACGGCTATTAGAAAAAAACTTTTTCGATTATTTTGCTGGTCACGCATTAACTCATTCAGTTACAGTGGTCGCCAGATACTTAACCTCGGCCTTTACTGTAAACAACTGACTATATTGAACAGCACCTACAGAGTTGATGCTGAAAGCCGAGCGGTGAAAACTTTGCCTCAAAAGAGGCATTTTAGCTATTCATAAAAATCACGAAAAGCTATGAAATTTGTCACGAGAAATATGGCGCATTTTGCACTTATTTTTATTATTTTCGTGATTACTTTGAACTGAAATTGCATTCGTTTTTATTACTTTACAAAGTGTTAGATAAATTCAGTATTAGGAGCATATTTGAAAATCTTTTAAGCTTTTAAAATTTTTACATTCACTATTTATAATATTTCAAACAGTGGTACGATCACTTTTTTGAGCCACTGTACTTAAATGAATGTCAGGCGTCGGTGGGAGCTCGTTTGGCATAATAATTTTGGATAAACAAAACAGCAAACCGACAGTGCGGACACTAAATACCGAATAGAAGAAGTAAATATTGAGCTTCTCTAAGGAGGAAAAATAAAAGCCAATGATGTAAGGTATGTAAATAAATTGAAATAGAAGGAAAAAAGTGCACAGATACTAAAGAACTCAAAATAACTCGAAAAAAGACCGGAGAACGCAGTGCAGCTGAAACACCTGAAGCATTACAAGACTAGGCAAGACAAGACAATTGAACTTTGTAATCGAAACCTGAGAAGCTGCACCATTTGGCAGTTGCTGTTGCACGATTGCTGTAGGCAAACAGTGTCGTTGAGGTGAAAAGTCCGCAGGTGCGTGGAGCAAAGGGTTAAATTTACTGTTAGTTGTGGCCATAGCAGGCAGCGCCGTGGTAATCCACACGTAAGTAATGGCCAAGCGCTCTTTTGCATTTACTTTTGTTTGTTTGCTCTTCGAGGCTTACTACTGGTGTTGCTTGTGTTTAGGAGAATTTCACGGTAAACTTGTCAACATTATGACATTCTGAAGTTGACAGAATCAGCTGCTGTGACAGCAAATGTTTTTGTTGTGTTTGTTGCGTGAGTGGCAGCTTAGTTTGTTCAACGCTTTTGAGCTGATTGCCGAGTATTTGCTTTTAAGTAGTTCTGCGTATTTGTGAGGCTCTTCAAGAATTTAGAAATTCAGTAGCAGAGAATTTGTGCACAAAACCGATTTAGAACTACCATTTGCTGAAATTCTGCCAATAAAGAGCTGCTCATAAGAAATATCTGCCCTTCAGAGTCGGCTTAAAATTGAAGGTACCTCCATTTGTGGAAGTACAAATAGGAAGAAGAGGAGCTCGGCCAAATACTCAAAAATTGTGTAAACCCTCTTGTGTCATTGGCATACTCAAGAAAGAAGAAAATAGAAAAAAAGAAAGGGAAAGAAAGAACCAATGGGATCCGGGATTGCCCGTTCTTCGCTCTCCGATGTAGTTTAAACCTTTTGTTCTGAAATTACAGGTATTGAAAAAGAAAATTTTACTTTTTTTCATTACTTCATACTGTCTAAGAAGTTTTTAGCAACGAAAATTTTTTTTTGGAAAATATTCACGCAAAGCCTTAAACAGTTTTGGATACAACTCAGTAAACTTTGAAAAAAAAACTTTTTTGAGTTTTTTCTACTTATCAGTAGGAAATGAAGACATAATGGAATAAAGCGAAGTAGGCCATCCATGACAACTGCGCGGTTACACACTTTGATCGGACGCAATGTTTGATCTTTTGTATTTGATCAGTCGTCAGTCACAATGTTTGATCGGTCAGTATGCGTGATAATTTTGTTTGTGCATAGATATGTATGTGTCGATGTATTTATGTTGGTAACCAATCCACTAACTCCGTTTTTTGTTTACTTTTATTTTATTATTATTTTTTTACCACTTTTTGAGTCAACTCATATTGACACAAGTGCAGCGTAGGCCGTACAAATACAATTCGAAGTCACCGGTAGTCGTAAAGGGTAGAAGAAATTAAGGCAAACAAGCGCAGCTCAAGAATTGGGTCAAATCAAAATGTGGATAAGTGTTAAGTAGTTGTTGGTTTTTAAATGCTCCTGCTGTTGTTGGACTCGTAAGTTTCCACTGCGTTTATTTTTCTGATTTTTCCTTTCTCTTAAGGCTTGCTGTTGATTTGCTGGACCACCGACAAAGTGATTACTGCACAGAAGATTCTGCGAATTCCACATTTGATGGTTTTTTAATCCCTTTCAAGCGGCAGCCTTGATGTTTGTGCTGAAGGAGGAGGTGACGAGGCTTTTAGCTCAATTTAATGATGCGAGATGAATGTTTAGTTCAGGAGTGTGAATGTAGTGACGGTTGGTGGTTTATTTGAGATTTCATTGATTACACTGGTTTACAAATATTTAATAACTTTTTCACCCGACAATCAAACCAACCAATTCTCAACTAAAATAGATAGAACCTCAATAAACGAGGTTCCCGTGCCTATTAGCATGCCAAAAATCCAACAAACATTTAAAACAAACAATTCAAAACGCATTTTTAGAGGTATGTCGTGCCAAGTCCCCAAAAATCCTCAAAAATCAGCGCGAATTTTTAGCCACTTGAAACTTGCACTTTGTTGTGCTAAAATTGAAGGGTCTATAAAACTGCGTACATAGAATTTTTCTGAACATACTTTTAAAAAATTTTAAATTTCAACGAACATTTTCCCAATTTTTATAAATTTTATGAATTAGAATTTGGTACAAAAAAAAAAAAAAACACCACAAAAAAGAAAACAAAAATTAAAAAGTGCTTAATTTTTTTTTCTTGTTCACTTCTCTAGGGAGCATAGGGGCTCGACAAGATTCTTTCATCGTAGACGTTTCTGCGCTGTTTCTTTTTCACCATCCCTTGAGATGCCGGCATCTGCTAGTTCGCGCAACATCGCCCTTCTTCAAGTATTTTTTGGTCGACCACGACCTCTGCTCCGTTGCGGGTTCCAGTCCAGTGCCATTCTCGTGATACTATCTGGAGGTTTTCTCAATGTGAGACCCATTCATCGCCACTTTCTGTGTTTGATTTGCCTAAGGATGGATTCATCGTTCCTTAATCTCCACGGTGCGTCGTTACGGTGCGTTGTTAACTCTCATAGCCTTGGCCTTGGCGATGTTGACCTCCAGTCCGACAGAGCGTGCTAGCGCAACTAGTTTGTCCACCTTCGTTTGCGCGTCAGAGAGTTTGTGAGAGAGGAGGCAGATGTTATTGGCGAAGTCCAGGTTCTCAAGATGTCTGGTGAAACTCCATACGTTGCTTGGTTTGTGCAGGGTCAGTTGGCTCATGACGTCATCAAGGACAATGGCGAAGAGAAGGCGCGACAGGGGACAACCTTGCCTTACGCCTGCGTTGGTAGTGAATGGATCGTTGATATTACCGTTGCAAAGCATTGTCAATTCGGAGTTCGGATTATCTTGGCGGGAACTCCCTTTCTACTCAGTGCCAGCCATAGTGGGTCTCGTTTGACAGTGTGGAAGCCTTCTTGAAGTCTATGAACAGCATGTAGAGCGTGGAGCGCCACTCAACTGATTGTTCTACTATAATCCGAAGTTTGTTGCATTGGTCAACACAGCTTGCTCGTCTCTTAGGGAGCGTTCGATATCTTTGAGCCTTTTGTGTATGCTCACGGCCGCAATTTTGTAGATGGTGTTAAGTAGGGTTATTCCACGCCAGTTGCCGCGGTCTCGCAGGTTGCCTTGCTTGGGCAGCTTCACGGCGATGCCTTTTGTCGAGGACGGAGGCAGCTTTTCACTGCTCCAGACGACGTTGATGTGGGGATGAAGAGTTTGCGCTACTATTTGCTAGTCGGCAATCATTAGTTCAGGCTGTATGCCATCTTCGCCCACAGCTTTGTTGAGCTTCAGCTTCTGAATTGCATCCTTAATCTCCACTAGCCTGGGGCAGGATGTTTTTATTTTATTGCTGGTTGTTGTGCTGTCTCCTTCAAAGCTAGATGTAATGCTAAGAGCCATGTTGATAGTTCCTTCAAAGTGTTCCGTCCATCTGTGGATCTGGTCATCATTCGGTATAGTTAGCAAGATCTTCAACGAACTTTCTCTTATCGTTTCTGGCCGATTTTTTTACTTCCTTCTCCACCTCTCTGTAGGGAGCCCTCACTGATAAGTTGCCTTTAAGTTCGTTTCTGCGCTGAATGATGCCCCAAGTGGTGTCAGATATCAATGGTGTGCTGTTGGTGGTCTTTATTGCGCGAAGTTTTTTCTGAGCGATCTGCCTAAGCGTGCCATTTGTAGCTTCCCAACTGGCAAAACCTAGTCAATATCCGAGGTATATTTTTTTTTGACGCCGATATATAATTAAAAAAAAAATTGGGTACTCCTTATACTATTTAAATATTTGAAAATTTACAGGAGCAGTTGGTTATGAGCCCCTTACATCACAGAGTAGTCGACTGAAAATGCTATCGCATCACTACTTTCTAATGAATGTAAATAAAAATTTATTTTTATTTAAAATTTATTTTTTTCAAAAAGATGCCTAATAAGCTTTCCTCAGTATAATTTTAATTGAGTTTAAAGTTTGGACCAAAAAAATTCACAAAAAGCACCTATTCTTTGGCCTTCAGAGTACTAAAAGCTCTTAAACTTCAAATTTATTCCGTCGCATATCCGAGAGGGGTAACAGATTTAGTAACTGTATCCCACAAATAAGCCACTGAATGGATATCGATAATAAATTATCAATATTTTTACTCCCAATATCAAATTTTCGGAAATAAAGGGTCATCTGGTTCTAAATTGAGATATCGGATTTTAGTTCTTTTCAAATGTTGACCGCAACGGAAAAATTCACTGCCTAGTAGTAACCGCTGTTAGAAGCAACTTTTTTGAACCAATCTGTGTCAAAAAAAAAACCATATCTAAAGAGTGCAAGTAACCCAAACGAACTTATTGAATTAAAGACCGCCATATACTGCTGCTTTTTCCTTCCTTTTCATTAGCCGCCTAAGTCCGAGAACGAGCTTAATATCTGCATTTGAAGATAACCCACGTGGAACTAGTCACTTCCTCACATGCGCTCATAAATTCACTCATCAAACACCCATTGGTCTCTGGTCCCACACGTCTAAAATAGCTTGTTTGGAATGCCTGCCACTAGATGAGTTCGGTGACGGCGAGGACGACCGTTGACTTCAGCGCCTTTGTCCGGGTTTTGAGAACTGCTACAACAACGACAGTCGCGCTTAGCAAAGTATCTCAGTTGCTTCTTCCTTGTACTAATCGTCAATTAGAATCTACCAGTGAAGCTAAGCTGCTTCTGGGGCCCAAAAATATCGCGTAGTTTGGACTCATTCATTCTTGCTTCAATAGCAAACAAAGAAAACTGATAAAAGTTAAAAAAAAGGACACTGCCGCTTCCTGCCGAATTTTCGTGTTTATTTACAGCTACCGCCCATCTCTCAATTTTGACACTTGACCCATTTTTTAAGCTTCAACCTGAGCTTCTTTTCAATAGTTAACCCAATTTTTAGTGTTTCTGTTTTCTGCTTTGCTCTGAAATGGAGACATCCATATTCATTAAAGCATCAGACAACATAAAAACTTGCATAGCAAAGAGGTGACTACTGCAAACATATGCATGTATGAGTATGTATGTGTGTGTGCACCACGTAGGTATATGCTTCGTGCCAGTAAAGGTTCTCGCCCGCAGTGGCTTTGCTGATGGATGGATGACTCATTTATTGGCTCCGGTGTTGAAGTGTCAGCAAAACAAAACAAAAAAAAAAACAAAGAAAATATAAAAAACAATGAAAAAAGTAAACATTTTTGTGCCCAAAAGGAAAATAAAGAATTACTCAGCTTTTTCTTGTTTTTGTTGTCTCTACAAAATATGAAGCCTCGCTGCGGTGCAAATTGCATTAATAAGCAAAAATTCAACAGGTTCGTCATACATCAGCGACCACCAAATGGTAATACACTTATAACATGTGGACACACACGCACTCACGCAAACTTAACCACTCATAAGCATTTAAAGCTGCACATTCATGCTGTTGTTGGTAGCAACAGTTACAATAATAAACTTAAGCATGGCAATAATCAGTTGTTCACTTTACGACGCATCACTGCAGAAAAATGTAATTTAATCCCTTTTAGGGATAAACATACAAATGTAAGCAATGTTAACATACATACTTATGTGGGTAAATGCATTTATATTTGACGACTTGAAACTCTCACACACACACATACATACATGCACGCATAGGTAGTTCGAGTGAGTGTCATAGGCATCAAAGCGCTGACGGCTACTTCAAAATATGCACTGGCAAACGGACTTTTGTAAGCTGCTTCCGCACAGGAGCGGTTCAATATACGCCATTTGAAAGGCACCTTTTCAACGAGCATAAAATATCAAAATAGTAATATTAAGATTTTTATTTTAAAGTAACGGGCGATTTTTTAGCTATTATCTTTTTAAACAGTTGGTTTAAACAGCTGACACACGTTTCGTGTTTTGTATCACTGTCAAATATCTTCAGTTTGGTCTATAATTTACCCATTAATCGTCTCACAAACGAACAACGCTTGCAAATCATTGGATTTTATTATTAAAATGCGTGTTCTGTTAAGAAAGTATATCGCGCGCTTCTTCCATTTTATGGTCAGTTTAATCAACCCACTGAAGCGGCTATTCGAGCTATTATGACTAAATTTAGAACCAAATTTACATTATTGGACATCAAACCACCTACACGCTTACGTAGAGTGCGAACTGAAGAAAATATCGCAGCTGCATCGGCCAGTGTTAATGATGACCATCAATTATCGATTCGTCGCCGTTCGCAGCAATTGGGCCTCTGTTACTCAACAACGTGGGACATTTTGCGAGAGGATTTAGGTGTGAAGCCTTTCAAAATACAGCTGGTGCCAGAATTGAAGCCGAACGACCTACCGCAACGCAGAGTTTTTGGTGAATGGGCTCTTGGAAAGTTGGCCGAAGATCCACTTTTTTATCGAAAAATTGTGTTCAGCGACGAAGCTCATTTTTGGATCAATGGGTACGTGAATAAGCAGAATTGTCGATTTTGGAGTGAAGATCAGCCAGAAGAATTGAAAGAGCTACCAATGTATCCAGAAAGGTCACAGTTTGTTGCGGTTTATGGGATGGAGGTATCATTGGACCGTACTTCTTCAAAGATGCTGTGAATCGTAACGTAACTGTGAATGGTGAGCGCTACCGTGAAACGATATCCAACTTGTTTTGCCCAAAATGCAAGAGCTTGACTTGCATGACATGTGGTTTCAACAGGACAGTGCCACATGCCACACAGCACGCGTAACAATGGACTTGTTGAGAGGCGAGTTCGGTGAACATTTTATTTCACGTTCGAGACCTGTCAATTGGCCACCCAGATCGTGCGATATAACGCCTTTAGATTATTTTTTGTGGGGCTATGTTAAAGCTCATGTCTATTCAGACAATTCTGCTTCAATTAACGCATTGGAAGACAACATTAAAGTATTTGTATGTGAGATACCGGCCGAAACATTGGAAAGAGTATGCCAAAATTGGACTAAGCGGATGGACCATTTGAAGCGTAGTCGCGGTCAACACTTGCATGAAATAATCTTCAAACATGAAATTATATGGACTGTACTATCGATTTAAATAAAAATTACATGCACTTTTCTGAATTTTACCTGTGTGTTTTTGAAAAGCTCTTAAAAAATCCCCCTTTATAATTATTTTGGTTGGCAAAACCCCTTCACGAGGGTGCCGACTGGTAACAGATAACACAGTTTCTCATTCTGTACGCAGACGAGAGGTAGCTAGCTAAGGTAAGACTTCACGCGCAAGTGTTCGTTACTCTTCAATAGTACAGCATTTGAAAATGGAGTTTTACTATGGTGTGAGGTAAAGTTTTGAAAAACTCTGAAGCGTCTGTCTCATAGGGAGCAGCTTCCTGGTCGGCGTCTGTTCCCAGTGGAGCGCCAGTGTTTGAAACCTAGTATAAAATGCACCTTTCTTCCCCCGGTTCGGCCCTCGGTATCCGGCTTGGGATGGTTCTAAAATTTCCGGAGACCCGGTCACTCGTGTGCAAGAGCGGTGGTCGTATTACTGAAACCCCTTTGTCTTCAAATCGTTACCTTTTTACAAAATTTGCAATTTTTTTAATGCAATTTTTTTCGTTTATGTTTTATAACTAAAAAAACTTATAAATGAAATTTCCAAATTTTGTACAAAATCAATAAAAATGTAACAAAGTGCAAAAAAATGCGTTCAAAATTTTCCAATTTTCGACCAGAATCTGTAGAAATCTTCAAGGTCCATTAAATTTTAATATGACAAAGTGAAAGTTGAATGTCACTCAAAAATCAAGTTGATTTTTTTTAAATTTTGCATAAGATGTTCACAAATTCTCTTCCATATAAAACGCTTGATCCGCCGTCTTTTACTTGTATCATCGTTGGAAAATACTCAACATCGTACGCAAACAAAGCTGCTAAAAATCAGTGCTATCTTTGAGCGACTTCAAACTTGCCCTTGGATATACTAAACTTTTTTCTAATAGCGGTCGCCCTTCGACAGGCAATGAGAAACCTACAAGTGTATTTCTGCCATCAAAAAAGTTACCCTCCTGAGTCGGCATAAAACTGTAGGTCCCTCAACATCAGGAAGCATGCCACAAATAAGAGGAGGGGGAGCTCAGTCAAATATCTAACGGAAGTGCACGCGCCAATTATTTATTAATTTATGTTTTATAATAAAATTTATTAGACTATGAAACTGCTTACCTAATTTTTTTTCTTTTTTATTTTTGAAATCAGAGTAAAAAGTTTGAAATTTTTCGAACTATTAAAGCTTATACTCATCTTTACCTATATTCAGGGAAATATTTTTACTATACAAATTTGGCTCCTCGCAGTGTTTCGTGAGCCCTTCACAAACATACTGTATGTTGCATACTCAACATCCTAAAGATGAACTTTGTCAAATTTACTGAATCGCAACAATCGCTGGCATTCACCTATGAAACCCGCTGTAGCCACACAAAAAACAAATGCTGTCTCCCGTCCTTATCGCTCTATTAGTCTCGCATTTATTAGCAACCCAAATCCAGCGGTAACTTGGAATACGAGAAATTTCGCCAGACTATAATTGTGCATAACAGACGTAAAAACGAACAACCACTTTGCCCATCGTACTACGAAAGACTTAAGCAACAAACTTTCGCGCCTGTTTCGACTCTGAACCGCACATGCTTGCTTGCCTCTTGTCGCTATTAGCTTTCTACTTCCCTGCTGAGACGACCAAATTGTACGCAAGATATGAAAATGCATATGGCAAAGTAGTTAATTTTATGACCGTCAAATAGCTGAGTAGAAATGTCTATGCGAATGACTAATGCAGCAGATATTCAAATGCAGATTGCTAACTAGGGCCAATGAGGAAGTGTAAGCTAGTGAAGAGTAGCAGAGCCAATTGCAAAACAGTGGCGGTGGCAAAAGAATTTCTGGAGTTAAAAAAATGGATATTTTAATAGATTCACAGCACAACAAATTACAATTCTCTGACGGAAATGGAGAAGTGACTATACAATACTGAACAGAACCACTGCATTTAAGGTAATGTCACTTGAGCAGCTGATTTTGCAATTTGATTGTCAAAGTGACCAGCTTCTTTCCTGCTTTGTTTGTTTGTTTCCATTTTCATTGAAGTTTTGAACTTAAATATTACTTTTACAAAAACAAAAATACTTGTAAATGTTTATGTGTGTCAAGTGCAAACAACTTTAATAGACTTGCCTTGATTTTAAAAGTACATCCTAAGTGGAGTATTGTTTATGGCTCGGGATATAATTCAGTATATATAAATTGTTTTTAGTGTAGATTAAAGATTGTAGTTTTTTTATAGAAATTTTTATGTCACTTGTAAAAAGTGTTATAAGGCCCTCGTATTTGAAATGGTGTTTTTGGGTGTAAAGAAAAACTAAAAGGAAACAGATTTTATACCTTTGTTTTCAGTATTTTATTTTTTGATTCATTGTTAAAACACAATTTTTTTTGGCCTTCGAGGTTTGTTCAAAAAGCTGTCAGCCTTCAAAAAATGTTCTTCCAAACAAAGGTAAGCGCTGGCGATACGAATGTCGGGAACCGATTTTGATTAAATAAAAGTTAAATGGCGTAGAATTGATGCCGTTATCGTGTGAACTACGATAATTTTGAAAAAAAAAATATTACTATATTTTTCGGACCTTTAACGTAAAACAAAGGGGCAAAAAACGGTTTTTTACCTTTGAAAGTCCGCCATTTTTTTTAAGATAACACGATAACGACATTCACACTGATTCAGTAACTTTATTGTCTTTTTGATTTCAGGCATCTGTGAGTCCCTGAATCCGTGTCGCCAGCGACATTACTGTTTTTGGAAGACCATTTTTTTAAGTCTGACAACGTTTTAAATGGAGCAAAAAAAAGTTTTTTGTTTATTAATAAAGAATCAGAAAGCAAAGTATTAAAAACCAAAATACAAAATCTTTTTTCGTTCCTGTTTTACACACTTTTAAAGGAACACCATTTCAAATGAGGCGAGGACCTAAACGGAATTCTGTTAAAACTAGTATTGTGTGCTCTATATAGTGCTTTCTAGTAGAATTTCATTTGGGGCATATTTTAACTCATTAGCTTTAAATTTTCTCATAGTCTATGCGCCAAATGAAATGTATTGTGTACATATTTTTGGTAGGCAAAAAGCTGAAACATCGTCTTATCCCTAATTAAACTGTGGTCAAATAGAAACATTTAAAATTCAGTTTTGACGAATAATTTTACTTTTTCCTTAAAAAAACTCTAACTAATTAGGCATTACCAGGTCCAAGATTTATTTTGCTATCATTTAAAAGTTCTTAGCTCATCAGCTTCAATTAGAAAAAACTTTCAAACAGGCTTAAAATGTGATTTTTGGGACTTCAAACCCAATTTTTTTCTAAATTCATAGGTTAGCTTAGGTTAGATTGACCTGGCTGGCTGAGAGCTATCACATAGACCTCTTGATCCTTAGTGTTACGAGATGGAGCTAGACCTTTACGTTTCTTTGTAGTAGACATTTTGTAATACGTCTGCGTCTTTTGCGAATCTAAGTAAACTTTGGGCCTCCATCCCCGAGAGGTTTTCTAACTTCTCATGTTGTAAAGCTCCTAAGCATTTTAATCTGGTTCTAGCTAATGCAGGACAGAAACATAGAAAGTGTCTAGCGTTTCCCTCTCTTCTAGTTCATTGCAAAATCTGCAGCTATCATTGTTTGTGATCCTTACCTTGTATGCGTGTGCCGCTAGCAAATTGTGGCCTGTCAACATACCTACGATAGTTGTGCTTTCTTTTCTAGACAGTGCTAGTACGAGTATGAATCGGACGTATTTATCTGCATTCTGTGTACACATGATTTTCGCGGTTTTGCAAGTGGCTACATTATTCCACCTCCTGTCTATCCGAATTTTCATGTCTTGGGATTCAGTGTGTCAAAAGCTAAAGAAATTTACTTGAGCATCACGAACAGTAGATTAAAAAAAGTTTGCTTGTGATATTTTGCGTTATAGAATCCACTCAATGTCAACATTTTCTTTTAAAATTCAATTTTTGGGTAAGCATCGATATAAAGCGATTGGATCAGTGAGCACTTCAAAAGATGAACTGAGAAGAAAAATAATCAGTGAAAAAATATGTAGAGCGATAAGCATAAAAAAAGAATATTGTTGTAATTTTACAGGACTGACCAATAACTTAGCAAAGCCGTTTAATTAGTAGTGTACAATTAAAATTTGATGATTAACGCTTAAAGCCTTGTTGTGCACTTGGCCGAGCCCTTCTCCTATTTGTGGTGTGCGTTTTTGAGGGACCTACAATACTATGCTGCCTCCGAATGACAGATGATTTTTTGTAAGAAGCTTTTTCATCACAGTATAACACTTGAACGTTTGCTTTGCCACTCTAGAGGCGACAGCTTTTTAAATTATTATTTTGCTCTATTTACGATCTTTCGCATTTTTTTTATAAAATCCAGTCATCACCATCATTCACAACAGTTCGGTATGAGCTTCAGCTTCCTCCAAAATTTGTCTCCATACATCTTGGTCCATAGCTATACTACGGTAGTTGGTCACTACTATGCTTCTTAGATCGCCCTCAACGTCATCTAACCATTTTTCCCCCTTTAGCCCCCTTCGCTTTTCACCAAACATGCGTGAATCCAAAACCTTACGAGGTATTCTTTCTCTGGCATTCTGCAAACGTGTCCTAGCCAATATGAAATAGAAAATAAAAATTATTATTTCAAAATATTCAGAAAATCAAAATAATGCTAAAAGTGAGTACTTCAATATGCATGTAAAGTTTTTCTTTCAACAAAATTAGAAAAATAGTTCTCAAAATTATTTAAAAAATAGTTTTTTCTTTATTTAAACATTTTTTTTTCTTTAAACGTCTCAGGAAGTGCTTGAAAAACATTAAAAAATACACCTTGGTCCTCATGCGCTCGCTCTAATTTTTAGTAATCCCCTTTATGCTCTACTTTTGAGCCACCACTGTATTCTCAATCCCATCTAAGCTTCAGCTATTCAACTACCAAATGATTAGTCATCACCGTTGCACGCCGCATTAGTGGCATAGCCAATTCCGAAGCGCAAACTCAGCATAGACATAATTTTTTTTAATGTTTTTGTACAAGCCGAGCTACGTAAAGTGCTGAAGTGACTGGAGTGCTTTCAGATATGCAGCGAAGGCTTCAAAATTTCATCGCTTATAGTGGCAAATAAGTTGACAAACTGGAACTGGGATACATTTCTATTGTACAACGAGGGAGAAGTAAAAATATGGTTTAGTATAGCAATTTTTCTATCAAAATTAAACTTGGGAAAAGTAAGCAAAGTAAGTTTACGAAAAGTTATGAGTGTATTTATTTGAGGGAAAAATATGATACATGAAAAGTTTCTATAAATCAAAATATACGAGAAGGTGCAAAATTAGTCATAAAATTTTGTTTTTGAATCATTTTTTTATTCAATAAAAAGAAATGATTTTGAGTGATGGAAATCTTTCACGCACTCATTTGCTCGTCTGTTTTTTTACTGCAGTTGTTTAGCTTCGAAGTGTGAATTGCGTGTCACGTGCAAAAATTAGAAATCTTCCGATAGCGTGATTAATCTTGCCTTCTTGCATTTGCAATAAAATCAACTAAGATTGTCAAATGTATTTTAATTTACTTCCGAGGAGGTTCGCCTAAATTCACCATAGAACGAGAATCCATCCGAGAAGACAGAAATGAATTATCAAGAACAGACAACAGTTTTTTTGATTGATTTTTGTTGTTGTTCAAAGCATATACGCCTTTAAAATACTCTTATATATTTGGATATGCTTCTGAAGTGACACTCGTTGGCCTGATATAAAATTTCGTCGCTTCAGTAACGCAGACCCGACTGTGGAGGTATTCCTGGTAATGTTGTAGGAATCCGAGAAAATTAACTCGCAAAACACCTCTGTAATCTAACATTAGCGACATCAGCCTGAGCAGCATTCAACAGGGTGGGCCATATAGGGTTTGCTTTTTGAACCACCTATTTTTTTTTTGAGAATGGTAACACAAATGACATGTCAAATGTGTCCATAATTTACTTAAAGGTTTGACATTTACGAAATGGGACGCTATACACTTGAACAAAATTGGGAAATATTGAAAACCTATTTCCAAAGTGGTGAGTCTTCTTCTTCTTTTCTGATTTTCACATCGGTGGCTACGTCAATAAGCAAAATTGTCGAATTTGGGGCTCAGAAAATCCACACGTTACTGTAGAGAAGCAAATGCATCCACAACGAGTCACTGTTTGGTGCGGTTTTTGGTCTGGCGGCATCATCGGGCCATTTTTTTCGAGCGAGGTGCCGCGGTTATAGTAAATGCCGAGCGTTATCGTGACATGCTCAACGAGTTGTTTCCAAAAATTGAAGAGGATGACATGGACGACATTTGGTTTCAACAGGACGGTGCAACTTGTCACACTGCCAAAGTTACACTCGAACTTTTGGCTACCGTTTTTGAAAACCGAATAATCAGCCGAAATTCCGATATCAATTGGCCGCCTCGGAGCTGTGATTTAAACCCGTTCGACTATTTTTTGTGGGGAGCCGTTAAGTATAAATGCTATGCGAACCATCCAGAGACGATTGATGCTTTTAAACACGAAATCGAAGTTGCTATTCATGAAATTGGAGCCCAAACAATCGAAAATGTGCTTAAAAATTGGGTTGATCGAATGGCCTACTGTAAAGCAGGTCGTGGCAGTCATTTGAACGATACTATTTTTTATTCATAAATGACAATGTTCAGTCTTCAAAATAAAATAAAAAGTTTAAAAAAATATTGATTGGATTTTTTTTTATAGCCGATTCAAAAAGCAAATTTTGCATGGCCCACCCTATATATATTCCAAAACCAATAAAGGGTTAATTTTTTTTTGCTTTTAGCAAAATATGTTGCAAATAGCGCAAAAATGCATAAAATCAGCGCCAAATGCGTGGTAATTACGCGAACCACACACAACGCAACTTATCAGCCTTCAGTGGTGTGACAGCAGTGGAGCAGGGCAGGCTGTTGTTGATGACCAAAAAGAGCAAGCAATTAATGGGCAATGAATGCGAAAGCACACAAACACACACGCGTATGTGTCCCAGTATACACCAGTAGCATTTTCACGCCTACCCCACTCCTGCCAGCCACACAGCCAGCCATCAGCCTAAAAATGCGTTGAAGAGCGCCAGGTAAGCCACCGATGCGTAACGAAATGGACAGCCGACACATTAAAGCACTTTTTCCTGCGATTTGTTGTAAGTCACACTAGGTAATTAAGAAGGTCTACACACACAAACGCACATCCGCAGCTACATGCAATACAACTGTAATAAGCTGCGGATCCATCCAGGGTATAATAAACATATTTTGTTTTTGTGGAGTTGACGAATGAGCCACCGCCAAGTGACGTTCCGCATTTCACCACGAAAGGAAGTCGAAATTGCATTTTAACTGGAAATTGTGCAGTTTTGTAAAAAAGCAAACGATACAATTTTAATTGAAATTAGCCTACATCTGCTTACAAGGAGTGCGTGTTTGTTTTTTTTTTGCAATGCATATAAATGGTCATGCCACAAAGGAACAGAAGGTGACGGAGCTGTTAATATGCAAATACAAATGGCGTTTTAATGAACTGCCAACCATCCAGCCATTGAGCCATTTTAGGAAATGCGGCGCGTAAGTTTAATTAGCCCAGTGAGTCAATAAAAATTGCAGGCGGGCGCCTACCAAAAGTTAATGAGCCGCAGCGGAGATTTAGTTGGGTAAAGTTGGTAGAGGTACTCACAATGGAAAACAACGATATGTAATTAAGCTTTTGTTAGTCAAAAAATAATATTCAGATAAGCGCATTTAAGGGAGGCAGATTGCTCACTTGTCTGGAGAATAACTAAAATGTATATTTTTGGAATTTTATTTGTTTAGTTAATGTTGAGTTAATTTTAAAATTGCTATAAAAATATTGCTAAATGAATGATTTTCCCTACATTAAAAAGTGTAAAATTTCCAATTAATTGTGAAGCAAAACTTCATTCAAATATGCGGCAATTTACAGGCAAAAAGAAAGACGCATAGAAGTGAAATGGAATCAACTACTTATCAGAAGCACATCTCAAATTGGAGGAGGCGCTCAGGCTAATAACCAAGAAAATATGTAAACATAAACTTTCAGGGTCCGGCAGTCGAAGTGTAACTAATTAAAAAGGTCATAAATTTAGTTTGGAAAATTACTTTTATTCAACTCAAAGTAAAAGATTTGTAAAAATAAAACAGAATTAAGAATCAATTTACTTTTACTCGATATGACCACCTTTTGCCTTGACTATAGCCTTGAGACGGTCCAGAAATGAATCGCAAGCTACCCGAATGTGGCTTGCAGGTATTTTGGCCCACTAACGGACAATGGCTTTTTTCAGCGCCTCGAGACTGGTGAATCTTTTAGTTCGGACCTTGCTGTCCAAAATGGCCTACCGAGAATAATCCATCGGATTCGTAACTCTCGCGAGCTGCTTTATCACAAATCCTTCCTTTTTTGGCGAATCACTTCACGTAAACATCTCATAATGCCCTTATAATAGTATTTATTAACTGTCCGCTTTATCAGATCCTCTGGCTTAAAATGCAAATCTGATATCCAGGTCATGGATCTTGGCCAGTAGGATATATCTTCTCGGTGGACCACATCACGGCGGGACCGCAGTCAAAGTTCCCCTATGTGATGAATCGTCAAGCTGTAAAGCTCCACGGAACATTGATCAGTGTACCTTATTAGTTTGATGCGGAATTCGATTCGATTCGGAGCAACTGGGGAGGGTCCTGGATTTTTTTTCAGGAAGAGTATACCTTCCAAAGACTCCTGTTTATCAGGTCTTAGTTTGTTTGCGGGATCGCAAGGTCGCTTCACTCGTTTTCTTGCGCTCGCCTTACGCGAAGTCTGTTTTGGCCTTTTCCTGGTGTTCGGTGATGCAGGCTTCAGCCCACGCTGAAGTCTGACTGTTCCTCCGTCAGATCTTCCTCTCTAAAGTCCTTCGGTCTCTCCAGAATTCTGAAGGCCGATCGCTGGGAATAATAGTACCTTTCTGAAGTACTTATATACTTCCGGGAGGGGCTCATACCCGGGGCAGTGATGGTACTAGAAGGCAAATACCTGGAGCCATTGGCTGAGCCATGTGGTCCGATGCTGCCGACATTGCTAGGGGTGTTCCTTCTTCCGGAGGTCCTGTGCCACCTGAAGTGAAGGGGACAGCAAGATCCGCTTGTCTGCTGACAAGGCAGCTCTTGTTTCCCAAGAGTCTTGTTGCGAGGAAGAGTCTACTGCTGGCACCAAACGTAGATGGAATGTCCTCTCCAAGGGCAGGAGAGGAAGCCATGGAATACCAGGAGATGATGGGATAACAGGTTAGGGAATAATAGTGGAATCGTCGTCGGTACGGTAATCTCCGCATGGTGATTGACTGGCCACCGCCGTTCTGCGGGGGCATCGCTAGCTAATACCCATATGGAGCTTTTCTCTTAGTTCGTGGTGAGTTAATCCCCATGATGTGGGGGTTAAGCCAACACTTTAGCCTAATCCCGGCGGCAAGGAGATGAACTTGATGATTATATATATTGTATATATATATAATTGGCGCGTACACCCTGTTTTGGGTGTTTGGCCGAGCTCCTCCTCCTATTTGCGGCGTGCGTCTTGATGTTGTTTCACAAATGGAGGGACCTACATTTTCAAGCCGACTCCGAACGTCAGATATTTTTATGAGGAGCTTTTTTATGGCAGAAATACACTCGGCGGTTTACCATTGCCTGCCGAGGGGCGACCGCTATTAGCAAAATGTTTTTCGTAATTTTGGTGTTTCACCGAGATTCGAACCTACGTTGTCTTTGTGAATTCCGAATGGTAATCACGCACCAACCCATTCAGCTAAGGCGGCCGCCACTTGATGATTACCTTCTGGCAAATCCATAAAATCCGTAATCCGTAAGAAACCGTGAGCATCGCTTGCTTTTCTGACAGAAAACGACATGACTTTTTTAGGTCTTGGTTCATTCGAGGACATTCACTCACTCGCCCGATATCTGGATTGCATATCGCACTCATAAACCCACGCCTTGTCTCCAGTTATGATGCATTTAAGGGGGGCCTCTACTGTAAAACTAAAAAAAAATCGATTTTTTACTTTTTGTTGAAACATATTCAGAAACAACTCCAGAATGTTCCATGAAAATCTTAAAAAGAAATCTTGAATAGTTTTCAAGTTATAAAAGTTTTAGCAAAGCAGGTATAAACTGAGCGCTCGAGCGGTTTACGGTCATATGCTGTAAGTATGAAAAATTGTTTAAGCGTGTTTTTCTCGAAACCACGTTTTCAAAATTGCCCACATCACAGCTCCGTGAAAAATTAACATATCAAGCTCAAACTTTGATAGTATATTTTTAACAATATTTACTAGTTTTTAAAGCTATGGTGGGAAAAAATTTATTATTTAAGTTAACGAGTCCCGCAGGACATCGTTTAAAAAATTAAAGTTGCGGGCCAACCACTTGGCCCGTTAAGTTATACTTACTTTCGGGATCCTGGAATTAATCGTCCGTTCTTTGTATTTTACAGTTACTTTATTGTTACAGGTTAAAGCCCACTGGTACAAGACTGCCCGCGCGGCGGCACACTCAGAACCTTTTATACTTAAACTAGCCTTATTACTACCCTAAATCTGCTGACACAGCGGTTCCCACGATGTTGTGCATTTCGGGTGAAGTTGCTGTCTGCCGGATGCGCGTGTGGATCACGTTGCATTAAGCAGACGCACTGTCAGCATATTTCAATACACAGGTGTGCTTGTGCTGCAGGTGAGCGAGTTAACTGTGGTGTTAACTGCCCCCCCTCTAAATATCTGCGTCCCGCAGATTGACATGCGTATTCCGGGAATCGTCGGGTGTCTCCTTTGAGTAGGTAGCAACAGGCATCGGAATGGTAGGTTGGCGTATCGGAGGGAGGTCAAGGCTTGCTGTTATCTTTCTCCAAATCCAGTAGGAGACCACGGCCAATATGCAAATAAAAAAAGCGTCAACAGCCAAAGAGACATGGAATCTCTGGCCCAGTTTGCCCAGATGGTTGATATTCGTCATGCTCAACTCGTGAACGTATTCTAGACTTGGTTTAAATCCTTGGCTTTTCACGTTGGTAACCGCTGCTGGCAATACCTGCGAGCTCTGCGATGCCCTGTTAGAAAAGGTTTCGTTCTTCACCCAAATTGTCTCATTGCTAAACTGGATGAGGAACGTGCCGTTAAGGACGCTCTTGCGATTATCATTACGAACAGTCCCCTGAAAGTTGGTTAGAAATAATGTACCTTCACTAATTAATTCGATAGTTTCTCCATTTTCAGGTTCGAAGTGGCATTCAGCATCACCCCCCTTAATTAGACGTGCCAGGCATCCATCTTCGGGTAATCTTTGCAGATGGCTCATCTCGCAGATCGTTGAATTTTTGATCGAAGGACATTCACTTATTATGCCGTACGTTTCTTCCTTGCTGACCAACATTTTCGTGTAGTTTGCCACTACCCTCATACCTGCATGAACCGCAGCTCTTGTCATCAGAAAGCGGAATTCATCTGTTCTGACCTTAGGGATTGCGAGTACATAAAGCAGCAGAGAGCCGTTTGAAAATAAGGAGGGCTTCGCATATTCAATTGCCTCAATGGCATTTTGATAGGGTAAAGCCTCTTCTTCAGAAATTAGCTGATGTAACTCAACCGGGTTTAAGAGATTGGTGTTGACTATGCCCGACTTTGCCATTTGACATGCGCGTACTACCTCACTTATTTCTTCCTTGAGAATCTGTATACGGTTAAGCAGTACGGTTTCAGCAGACGTAGTGCCAACTTCTTTCCCAATGGTGTTCACGTAACGTGTCATCTGATTGATCTGGTTCATAGATTCCCGAGTGGCATTGAAGAGTTCCTCATTTATTTTAAATTGGTGGTTGCTGTTTGCGATTACATCATCCTGACTTCTGAGGATTGTGTCCCAGTCTGTTGCGTCAGGTGAGCCGGCAACCCATTTCCAGGCCGATCCAAGCCAATTGATTGACCGGATTTTACGGGGTTTAGTGGCCCGAAGTTCGGCGAGGCGTTGACTAATGTGGTTCAAGTTGTATGCCGCAAAGGATTTTGCGACATCATTCCTCATGCCCTTTGCAGCCGTTTCGAATTTCACCAATGCTTCACTGAAGAGATTCAAATCAATCTTATGTATCAATTTAAAATGGCCATTTACTATCCAGCCTTGACCTTGATTTATCGCTACCAATGGGGCATCGTAGCCGAAGATGTTGAATCCGCAAACGCAGGGGATTACGAGTAATCTAGCTTGATAAAATTTTCAATAAAAATTTACAAATTTTCTTAGTGTGGCAATAAAATAACATAACAAAAATCGGTAACTTCTTGTTTCAGCCTTAAGTTAATATTGCCAGTTGCGCGTGTTCTTTTCTTGAAAGCAACTTGTTCCTAATCAGAATATCCTTTGAAAGGAAAAGGGAGAAAAAGCATTTCATCGTTTATATTAAA
This sequence comes from Anastrepha fraterculus, assembly GCA_037575425.1. Lineage (NCBI taxonomy): Eukaryota > Metazoa > Arthropoda > Insecta > Diptera > Tephritidae > Anastrepha > Anastrepha fraterculus. The sequence goes on along the minus strand of JAYXIM010011300.1, from coordinate 52,176 downwards.
ACAAGTGGCTTTTAGGAAAAGAGGAGCGTTACATATATGGCGAAAAAATATTTTTTTTTTGTACAATTTACAACGCTTTACATTATTTGAATATTGGCAAAAAAATATTTTTTTCTTTGTTTTTTACAATTTACAATGCCTTACATTATTTGAATATTGGCAAAAAAATATATATTTTTTTTTTTTTTCTACAATTTACAACGCCTTAGATCATTTGAATATATTTGGCGTATTTTTTTCTTTTTTGATTAACAGTTTCTTTCTCTCTTTTTGCTTAAATATAAAAAATTGTTTCATATAAAAATATTTGTTTTGTTTTTTTTTTTTTTTTTTTTTTTATATAAAAAATTGTTTCAAAATATTTGTTTTTCTTCTTTTTTTTTTTGTTAAAGGGTTTTAATTATCACCCCATTTTTATACGAGCCAGCGAAGGAAAAAAATCCGTCAAAAAAGGAAAGGAAAGATCGGTTTCATATATTTTTTACCTGAGTCTTATGGATCCTTTTCCCATTGTTCGTTGTTACCGTGACCCTATTATCTTTTCCTACGACTTCCTTTTTGTACAGTGGCCGTTGTTTTGCTTTTATTTGCTTATTCCTTACGTACACCACGTCGCCCTGCGAATATTCCCTAGGGTGGTCCCTTTTTCTATTAATTCGCGAATTTCTTGATTCCTGATTTTTCCTTATTTGACCCCTGACCTCATTGAAAACCTTTTCCTGAAAGTTCCTTATCCCCTGGTAGTTTATTCTTTGCACCCTGTTAAAAAATATGTCGCTCGGTTTATGCTTTGTAATGGAATGAATTGAATTGTTGTACCGATCAGCGGCGATGTATAGTAACTCCTTGGGGCTGGTGTTGGGTAGTTCCTTTTGCAAACAGCGGTAAATTTCAATAATAGTGGAATGAAGCCTCTCGACCTGCCCATTTACTTCACTTTTTTGAATGGGGGTCTGGTAAAGCCTGATTCCCAAACTTCTTACATAATTGGATACTAGAGGGGTGACGAATCCTCGTTCGTTGTCTGTAACTATCATCCGCGGGACCGTAAAATAGTGAATCACTTTTGCAAATTTTTTTCGCAAAAGTACGGCCGACCTGTCCTTAATGTGGAAAAACTTCGCAAATTTGGAGAATTTATCTAGACAACTTAAAAATTTCTCCCCGCCAATTTCGAAAATATCAATGTGCAGGATATCGCACGGATGTTTGGGTATTGGTGTATCTTTTAATTTTGGGACGAAAGGATGTCTGTCATATTTATTTACCCGGCATATTTCGCAAGCTTTAGTGAAGCTTCTTATCAGGCTCGCCATTTTGGGGAAGTAGTACCTTTCCAGAATTTGGCCTTTATTCTCCAGCGGGTTTCTGTGAGCCCGCCTGTGCTCTTCCTCTATTATTCTACAAATTCTTTCCTCATTCGCCACATCTTCTACCAATCTTTGCGTTACCCTAATTTTGTAATAAAGGAAGTGTTCGAGGTACACATCTTGGAGAAGCTGTAGCCGGTTCTCGGGAATTTTTACACCGTTGATTATATTTGGACGTAGCCTTTCTTTCAATATACTTACTAGAGTGTCCCGATTAATATCGGCTAGAGTCACATAATGGCGAGTGTAACCCTCGTGTGGGTTTTCAACACTAAGGAGTTCCCGTCCCTCTCTTATCACGAGCTGATTCTTAAAAACATTCAAGGGTGCCTCGACGTGAATTATTAGATCGGAGGCGTCTTGTTCAGCGCTGTGGACAGTTTCTATTTCACTTGCGGTCGCGGTGGTAGAGCCCCTAGCGGCGGTCATTGTTCTGGATGAATCGGTTGCTCCTTCACTAGCCGTTTCTGTATCGGAGCCACTAGCCAACACGTGAAGTCCTGTTGTGTCCTGTTTCCGACCTTTGATCCTGGATAGGGCATCTGCCACATAGTTTGATTTACCGGGTGTGTAAATTAACTCGTGGTTATATTCCTCTATCCGGGCCTTCCATCTTTTTAACTTCGCGTTATGGTTTCGGTTTCCTAGAGCGAAGGTCAGCGGCTGATGATCGGTATAAATTTTAATGTTCTTTGCGCCATATAAGTAGGAACGCAGGTTATCCAATGCCCATACAATGGCCAGCATTTCCTTCTCATTTGTAGCATAGTTTTCTTCTGTCTTGCTTAGCGAGCGAGAGATGTACGCGATTGGCCTGTCCTTTCCAACCTCACCTTGGGACAAGACAGCGCCTATTGCAAAGTTGGAAGCATCCGTAGTCAAATTAAAAGGTTTCTGAAAGTCCGGGAAAACCAAAATATCAGCCGAAACGAGTAGCTCCTTTAGATCGGCAAACGCCTTCAACGCAGCGGATTCGAGCTTGATTTTTACCTTTCTCGACTGGTTAGCCTTTATTTGGGCGTTCTCTCCTCGGGTTAGACTTGTCAATGGCTTAGCCACCTTTGCATAGTCCCGAATGAATTTTCGGTAGTACGACGTCATTCCAAGGAAACGCTTTAGATCTTTAAGCGTTTCGGGAGGATCCAATTCCTGAATGGCTCTTACTTTTTTTGCATCGGGCTTAATCCCGTCAGGAGTGATGACATAACCAAGGAATTCTACGCTAGTCTTCATGAAATGGGTTTTTTCCAGATTAACTTTTAGGTTTGCACTCAGCAGCCTTGCAAAGATCGTGCTAACATTTTCTAGGTGCTCTTCTTCACTTTTTCCAAAAACTATGATATCGTCAATATACACGTAGCAGATCTTCCCAATATATTCTTTGAGAACATCGTCTATCATGCGTTGAAAAATGGCAGGGGCGTTCTTTAATCCGAATGGAAGCCTAAGAAATTCAAATTTTCCATTCATTGTTGAGAATGCAGTTTTTGGTACGTCACACTCTTTCATCGGAACCTGGTGGAACCCGGAAGTTAGATCAATCGTTGTAAAGTATTTTGCAGCACCTAAGCTGGCAAGAGTTGCATTTATATCCGGTATGGGGTATGTGTCGGCAATTGTTACGGCGTTTAGGCGCTTGAAGTCAACCACCATTCTATATTGCCTTTCTCCCGAAGGTTTTGGCTTTTTGGGGACAATCCAGATTGGGGAATTGTATGGACTTTTCGAAGGACGAATAATCCCTTCCTCAAGCAATTCCTCGACCTGCCTTTCAACCTCCTCTCTCATGCAGGCAGGATATGGGTAACTCTTGGTGTAAATTGCCTCTGCCGTTGTCGTTCTAATCTCCGCCCTCACTGTAGTATCCACAATTTCCCTGTCACTTATTGGATCAAAAAGTTTTTCGTGATTTTTAATGATCTGTTGCAGTTTTTCCTGCGCCCTGGTTGAAATGTTGTTATCGGAAATTTGGTTAATTTGTCCGGAAGGTTTTTCTAAAAGTGGAATTCTAATATTAGGTTTCAAAATTAGCACATTTTCCTTGCGGTCTATTATAGCCTCCAGTTCCTTTAGGGTATCATCGCCAATAATACCATCAAAGGAAACGAGACCCGGCAGTACGTAAAATGTTATAAAGGTATCGTTTCCCGCGCGTTGGAAAAATCTGCCACTAACTTCCTCAGTGATTTTTATGCGCCCTCCGGCTGAACATACGAAAAAAGGCTTCCTAAGTGTCTTACTGTTTAGGGAAAGGGTTGAATTAATGAAATTTTTATTTGCGCCAGTGTCTACAAGAAATTTCAAGGGAGTACCGTCGTTACTCACATACTCTATGTAAGGTAAGCTGGATAGGCTCCTGTCATAAAATTCACCTGGTCTTCCACATTATCCTCTGCTACTTGAGCATACTCTTCATCAATTGCCTCCATATGGAACATCCTCTGCTGTTTCTGGGGGTAATTATCCGAGCCGAATTTCCTTTTTAACGAGAATCCTTGCTGAGGTTTATTCGGGAAACTCCGACGAGTTTGTGCAGAAGGATCCACTTCCATTTTTTCCACTGGTCGATATATTTCCGGTTTTCGGGTAAATGTGCGGTTCTGGAAGGAACCACTCTGCGGCCTAAATCCGAACTTATTACCATTTCCTGTGGGTCGAAAGTTACCGCTAAACTTCGAAACAGATGGGTGAGGCTTAGAATTCCCACTCATGGTATTCATGGGAACAGTCACCGTATTTCTAATTACCGCTCCATGCACAGGTTGATTCCTGAAATTCAAATTTTGTATGTCCAAACAAGCCGTGTACGCTTCAGGCAGCGATCGCGGTTTTTGGACTATTATCATACGAGAAAGGTCGCCATTTAACCCTCTTATGAAGACATCCAGCGCTCGATTCCGGTACGTTTCCATTAAAGCACCCACAGTTTCCGTAGAATAATTCTCGGTTTTTAATTTGTTGATTATTAGAGAAAATTGATGGTTTACGCGGGCATAAAATTCGTCTAACCTGAGACCACCTTGCGTCAACTGGCCCAACTGGTGTTCCAAGGTGCGTATGTCCCTTTTATCTGCATAATGTAGCGACAGGCAGTTTTTAATCCCTGGCCAGTCGACCTCGGAAATATTGTGTGAAATTAGAGCAGAGTCAGCATTTCCCCTAACTTTCCCCCTAATGCTTTTAAGGATGGCCCTATATAGAGGTCTTGCCTTGATGATTTTATAATCATCAAGGATTCCCTCCACTGATGTCACCCAGGACACGTATTGGGAAGGGTTTCCCTCGAACACCTGAAGATCCCTAACTGAATCCGGTAATCTACCAATCTCCCTTAAGTCGTCCTCATTCACCGGCCCCTGTAGAGGAATTTCTATTGGTGCTGCCACGGGTCCCCCCACGGACGCTGCCTCAAGCTGGCGAATGCGATATTCGGCTTTTTTCAGCTCAGCCATGAGCGCACCCACAGAGCCATTTAGCTCAGTAACCGATTGGGTTAAGGAATCCATAATTATATTAACTAAATTGACTCACCGACTTTTATTTTTACTCCTTTTCAAACCTTTTCTTTCTCCTTCGCTGCTTCTGTCACTTGTTATTTTCTTCCGCTTATTTCAACTCACAGGCTGATTGGTTGCATCGAGTATCCAAAATGTTGAGCTAGAAATGCGGAAAGTTTTAGTATTTTATAAAATATTTTTTATTTTATATTTTATTTTATTGGTTAAGGTCACGGAAGGGACGCGGGAACCCTTTTTAGTCGTCCTACAATCAGATTGTAGGCAACCTACTTAGGACGCTTCCTTCACACGATTATCGAAAGCCTAAACAACTTTTAATTAGCTGCCAGAGGCCAGAAATAGTTGGCGTGTTCCCATGTGAACGACAACGTGCACCCAGATAGGGCGTATCCAGTCCACTGGCTGCAGCTGCTTTATCATGCCGAGATCGTTGACGTTACCCAATTTACTTATGAACATGGCTGTAATTACACTAGCCAATTAAGTTTTTTTTTTTTTTTTTTTTTTTTTTTTTTTTTTTTGTGGTATTTGCGAATCCGGGCAAGGAGTCGAACCTTGTGCCAATGGCACCCACCAATTCGCCACAGATTTAAAATATGCAATTTTTCTCAAACATCTTTTTTATTCTTTTTATATTCTAACATGGCTGTAATTACACTAGCCAATTAACATTTTTCCTCTCTTTTTTTTTTTTTTTTTTTTGATATTTACGAATCCGGGCAAGGAGTCGAACCTTGTGCCAATGGCACCCACCAATTCGCCACAGATTTAAAATGTGTAATTTTTCTCAAAAATCTTTTGTATTCTTTCCTTCTGACGAGGAGTCGACCCTTGCACTATGAATGTTTCACAGTGCCCACCAATTTGTCAGGGATTTTGATAAAATTTTTCTGCGTAATTATCTTTAAAAAAATTTTTTTTTTTTTAGTTTTGCAGCCTTTTTTTTTTTTTTTTTTTTTATAAGGCATTTAGTTAATTAACAAGTACTTGGTCCCATGCAATCTCCAACGTGGAAGGTGTAGCATGACTACTATTGCGGGCACACAAGACTGTAATCGACCGACATTATAGTCGTAGGAGTCCGTCCTCGTAGGCGTAGGCATACGGCCTCCTGTGGCAATTCTAATGTCACCGAGCGCGGACGAAAAATTGCTGTGGTGCAGTAACAAGTAACATTTTATTTTATTTCCTTGACAAATTTTAGCCATCTTCTTTTATCCTCGTGAGTGAATTGCCAGGAGGGTCCCCCCGTAGGTAGTGAATCGCTGAGCAATATCCTCCGAGTTTTATATTTATTTATAGCAGTAGTGCAGTTATAAGTAATGTTTTATTTAATTTACAAATTTTAGAAAATTTTTTCATCCTCGTGAGTAAATTGCCAGGAGGGTCCCCCCGTAGGTAGTGAATCGCTGAGCAATATACTCCGAGTTTCATATTTATTTATTGCAGTAGTGCAGTTCATTTAGTTCACAAATTTTAGAAATTTCTTTTCATCCTCGTGAGTAAATTGCCAGGAGGGTCCCCCCGTAGGTGGTGAATCGCTGAGCAATTTACTTCGAGATTCATATTTATTTTATAATTAATAAAAATTTTTTTATTTGGGCATTCACCCTTCACTGCACCTCACAAACCTTTCATCATCGTGAGTAAATTGCCAGGAGGGTCCCCCCGTAGGTGGTGAATCGCTGAGCAATTTACTCCGAGGTTCAAACTCATTTTACAATTAATTTTTTTAATTAAATATTCACTTCTTCACTGCACCTCACAAAATTATCGTCGCACTCACTTTTTTATTTTCGCTTTTTTTTTTTTTTTCACTTCCACTATGCCATAAGGACTCCCTTGCGGAGATCCTTGTTAGGTACCCCATCTTTGAAAAAAGAGGGGTCCCTGCTCGGGCGCCAGTTAACGAGTCCCGCAGGACATCGTTTAAAAAATTAAAGTTGCGGGCCAACCACTTGGCCCGTTAAGTTATACTTACTTTCGGGATCCTGGAATTAATCGTCCGTTCTTTGTATTTTACAGTTACTTTATTGTTACAGGTTAAAGCCCACTGGTACAAGACTGCCCGCGCGGCGGCACACTCAGAACCTTTTATACTTAAACTAGCCTTATTACTACCCTAAATCTGCTGACACAGCGGTTCCCACGATGTTGTGCATTTCGGGTGAAGTTGCTGTCTGCCGGATGCGCGTGTGGATCACGTTGCATTAAGCAGACGCACTGTCAGCATATTTCAATACACAGGTGTGCTTGTGCTGCAGGTGAGCGAGTTAACTGTGGTGTTAACTTTTATAACCCCTTTTTTAATAACAAAATGACAACAAAAAAATGTCGATTTTTTAAAAAACTTCAAAAATTTTACAAACAAATTTTTTTTTTCCAAGTAATAGGCTTAACAACTAAAAATAATGATATATAATAAAAAAAATTTGGTTTTTTTCATTTCAGATTTTTTTTAAATGCGCGACAGTGTGGGCAGATTTCAAAAGGCGTTTCGGGGGAGCGGCTGTACAGCTGCCATTTTGAAATGAAAATAAATTAAAAAAAAAATTTTTTACACTCAAGACCTGTGTTTATGTAACCCTAAACTTTTTTTTACTAATTAAATTAATACAAGTATGAAAACAAAATCCATGAAAATTTGATTTTTACAGTAGAATCCCCCCTTAATGAATGTTGCGTCGGATTTCTGCTTGGAAATTATGTCTTTGGCGATATCAACGCGCCCCCTGTTTTGCAAAAAATTCAGATGCTTTGGGTTAAAATGTTGTTCACAGTTATAAGAGTTTAATTTGATCTCCAACAAAAAAAATTGACTTTTATGCGTGGAATCCCATGGTAGTTTTGATACATTCAATCGCCGTCATGGTTCTGCAAAGGAATTTCTTAGATTCCAAAAATTTGATTGCACTGTGTAACAAAATTATCGAACTTAGTGCGCAAAATATCGATTGTTAGATAACTTTACGTATCACGTCGTGCAGAGTTCGTCGATTTTTCGCCAATTTTTACGTACTTTTGTCCACTGTTTAGGGTTTGGCCGAGCTCCTTCTCCTTTTTTATGTCAGAAATACACTCGTAGATTGTAGGCCGTTGTCTTCCCAGGAACCACCGCAATTAGAAACAATTTTTTCTATCATTTGGTGTTTCGTGTCCGGAGTTTCGCATCTGGGTAGTCTCTCACCAACATATTCGGCTGATTTTATCTGTTGAATTATCTGTTAAAGTAGAACAAAAAAGACTGATAGCTCAAATCTTAAACGCTTGACAGACCCCCCTGCACCCAAACTTTTTCTAGCTGGTGTGTGGCTGTTTTTTATTAATCCGCAAACAATCGGTCTTTCATGCTGAGTTTGGTGCCGAACTGCAAGTTGTGCTTATGGAATGATATCCGCAGCTCTTACATCCATATCATTTATATAATTTATGTCCATTTTCCTACTAATGATATAGCAGATAATCGCCGCTACACACACACCTCATTTTTCGCATTTCATATTTAATTTTAACTATCCAATTTAAACTCGCTTGAATGCAGTAGCAACTTTCTCGTTGTCTTTTTTGTTCAAATAAGTATTTCTTTTCAGTTGTTCCCATTTATTTATTTTTTCTTTGCGCTCTGCTCAGATTGTGGCGGAAGCGTTTGCTCCACAGCTGCCACAAATGAATACTCTCTTGCTTTTTCGCGAAAATTATACGTTGGGCCATATCAGTAGGATTTAACTCGAATTACAGCTTCAACTCTATGGCTTGTTTATGTACTAAATACAACTACACATACATATCTACTATGTCAAGATCTGCCAAGAATTGATAAATGTTTATTAGCGAAATTAATAAATGAGTCTCTCTATTACTCTATTAGTTAGGCGGCTATGGAAGTATGCACGTACAATTTTTTATTATGAAATATGTTTGTTTGCATTACAGTTAGCCTAACGGGCAATTATTATAATTAGTGGGCTGGAAGCTCTTGCATTTGACTCTCTAAATTCTAAGCAAGTGAAGAAGTGCACTTCATAGACAAACTTGAGTAGGAGCTGGAATTGGTCGCACTGCCTATGGTAATATGTTGTTTTTGAGGCTTGAGATACAATTTAGGTGGAAAATCGTTAGGTATTTGATACTTTGATTTGCTTTAAAGAGTAAATTATGAAGGGTAATATTTGCAAAAAATCTGGATCACTACTTGCGGTGTAGTACTTAGTTCTTTCGCGAAGTGGTCTATCGCGGTGGCCGTCAGGTACGATTTAAGAGTTAGCAGCCGAAAAAACGTTAATGCATTATTGATACATTTTTTGGGTTATTGCAGCGCACAACCAAGAACCAGCTGCAAACAATTATAAATAACCTAAATAACCAACATCCAGTACTTTGGTCTAGATTTGCCAGTAGGCTACCCCTAATCAAGCTTCCCGATTCACTGCCAACTGGCTTAAAATTAGCCACTCTCTGGAAAGATTTAAAGGGGTTTACAATAACAGGTGCTAGGTGTTAAACAGGAGAGATGATTAACGATTTTTATGGCCGGAATTGGATGGTATTGATCTGGACAACGTTTATTTTCAACTACGTGCCACAAAAGCAATGAAACCATTGCAAGATTGGAGGACTTGGACTTGAGAACAGTCGCCCAACCAGTCGTGAATTGATAGAAAAAATGGACTGCGATCATAAAACGATTCTCAGTCAATTTCATTCAATGGGCTCAACGAAAAAAACAAACAAGTTCGCCTTCAAATTGCGTTTCAGCATCTCGCCCGCCATCGAGCAATACGCGGTAATAAACAGCGCTTTTTTCATCGAATCGTTACGGGAGATGAGAAACGGTGCCTAGACATTAATATAATATAAAGCAAAGTAAGGAGTGGGTAGCTCCAGGAGATACGTCAAAGCTACGAGTCAAGCCAGATCTTCATCCAAAGGAGACCATGATATGCGCTTGGTGCGACTGGGAGGGCATGGTGCACTGGGAAATACTCGAAAAGAATGCCACGATCCACAAGGGGCTCTACATTGGCCAGCTACACCGCGTGAATGAGGCTATTCGACTGAAAAGGCCTGATCAACACGGTCAAATCACACTCCTCTACGGCCACGCCAGGCCTCATGTTGCACAAGTCGTCAAAGCCGCACTCCAAGTGCTCGAATGGGAGGTGTTTCAGCATCCGCTGTATCTTCCAGACCTTGCACTGCCCGATTAATATCTTTTCCGCTCCTTGGCAAACTATATGAAGGGCGTTTCCGTCGATAAGAAGGAGTCCTTTAAAACTGGCTCAACAATTTCTTTGAAACCAGACCATGCGATTTTTGGCGGAACGGCATCAACAAATTGTTCGAGAGGTAGTAAACAGCAACGGGGAATTTGTAATTGATTAACTTATTGAGAAAATTATTTTGTTTAAATAAAAGTCTTTAGTAAAAACGCTCCGAACTTATTCCCCAACCTAAATTTAGATAATTACACTGAATTCGAATTTTGGACTTTTTTTAAAGATTCTGATAGTTGATCGGTTTTAATTTAGATCTTCTGTATTCAATAGCGTCAACCATTTTGTCAGATTGGTTCCAGTTTTAGAGATAACGGTATGTGAACATTTTAAAGATAATACAGACATTTTCCGATGAGTTTCGGGCGCACCGTCATTTAGCCCAGCTCTTTAATTGGGCCATTTGGCTGGCGGAGTAAAAATTTTCTTAGCTGATAGTTAATACACCAATGAGCAGCTAATCAGCTGCTTCTCTGATTGGGGCTACCTCCGTTTGTGCCAGTTTCAGGTGTTTTGATAGACTGCTTTTGACATAAATTCGTTTGTGACGGCACTTTAGACTGACAGATAGTAAGAATATTTTAGGTGCGCAACTAATGTTTATAGAGATGCCGCTTTAAGTGAAACAACGTGCCGAGATTGGTTCCTTCGCTTCAATGACGATTGCATGTTTTGGGAATGATTCAGAAACATGGGACTTGGATTCCTTATGAGTTAAAACCACGGGATGTTGAGCGTTGTTTTTTCGCCTGTGAAAAACTGCTCCAGCGGCAAAAAGGAAGGGTTTTCTTCATCGCATCGTGATGGGTGATGAAAATTGAGTTCATTACAGCAATCCAACGAAAATCTTCTAAAGGAGATCTCGTAACTTGCTAGCACTTTATGCCTTGTATAGTGGTAACCCTGATTCTATTGGGTACATCAAATATGTCGTAGTCTTAATTTGCGGTTAAAAGGAAATATTATTACTAAATATGTATACATAGAATGGAGAACTAGTCGAAAAAACTGAGTAGGTGAAATGCTTGCATGGTAAGCGAATTGTCAAAGTGTCAGTTTAAAATAGTAATGAATCAATTTTCGCTTTTAATTATAAATGAAATTATTAATGTTTGCTTTTTCCTAGAGCGTGCCTTAAAAACGTATTTTCTTCTTGGTTGGCACAATGGCCGCTTAAACGATTTTGACCGAGTTTAACACAGTGCGCCAGTTGTTTCGTTTTCGAGCTAACCGGCACCACCTGTTCTTGCTAACGCAAGGCAGGGTTTCATCTTCCTATGCTACTAACAGTTGGTACCGCATCGAATACTTTGAGAGCCGAAGCATTAGTATTAATTCGTACGATATGTCCAAACCAGGAGGCTCGTAGGATCTTTTTTCGTTGCGTAAAGCTCATATAGCTCTTTGTTCTATCATCTACAATATTCGCCGTTACCAGCGTGTAATGGTCTAAAACTTTTCTTCAGAATCATTCTCCCAAACACTCCAAGGGACGCCTCATCAGATGTTGTCAACATCCAAGCTTCTGCGCCGTTCAAAAGGACGGGTATAGTGAGAGACTTATAACGTGTCAGTTTTGTTCATCGAGAGAGATATGTAATATTCAATTACCTACACAGTCCAAAGTAGCACCTGTTAGCAAAAAAGAGATTCTCCGTAGGATTTCTCTTACTGTTCCTGTGGTGTATGCATTATATTTAAGGGTAATTTAAAAATTTGTATTTCGCAATTTGAATAATAATTTTCAATATTTTACAGAAAAATCGGCAAACCAAATACATAAATTAATTGTTGAGGCGTTTATGGTCCTATTATAGGACATCGCAATGATAATCGGATTACCCTTTCTCCATATATGATATTTGGTTACTGTTGGAGTACTCCTCGTCTCTTATGGAGTACGCATTGCGCGCGTGTATGGATTAGGTGCGATTTTCGCAGGTTAAATATGAAAAGTTATTTACATAGAATTTTTGGTGTTACTAACATCTGTATGTGAAAAATTCGACTGAGATAAGCAACCTGGATGTCTTCAAGAGTTTATTGAGCGTAAGCAAACATGGTAAATTATAAATGTTTATGAAATATTTGTAAGCGAGTAAGGTACATATTTAAAGGTGTATATGTGTGCGTAAAGATATTCAATGTAAATAAATATACTTTGTCAGCATAAAAAAAATATCGCCAAATTATCACTATCGCTTATCACTTGCCCAGCCACAAAAGATATTAGCTAAATCAAATGCATGACCATCTATGAACACATATTTACATATTTCCACATTTACACATTGCACATATTTACTGTCAATATATTTACCCTAGAGATTACTCGTCCTACTGGTCTTTACGCCAGCTAGATACGCCAGAAGCTAAGTCAACAACACAGGCACTCACGAAAGCAAAAGCTTATGAAAAATAAACCTTTTTACAGCGAGGCGAGCAGATAATCACATGCCAAGCGTATTGAAATGATGGATGGCTAATATTTAGTAGTAGAATTAAGGAGTTGAGGGCTTGGGAACAAACAAGTATTTTAACATCGAATGGTGCAAAAATCATAACAACAACTGCAAACGTTTATAGATGAAAGATAGCAAAATCGCTATGCAGTGCCATACAAAAGTCTTCGGATTTTTTTTTTGTCTGTTAAAAAGTAAAACAAAAACTCAAAAAAAAAAAATTTTTTTTTAATAAAAAAAAACATTAAAAAGTTTTTATAACAAAAAAAGAACAAAAGTGGAAAAATTTTGTTGGTAGACAAATATAAATTGCCTCGAAAAACTATGTGGATGTTTTTTGTCCGATAAAAAGTTTAACAAAAACAAAAAACACTTTTTTGTATAAAAAGTAAAAAAAATCGAAAAGTTTTTATAGGTATACTTTTTGTTTAGGCTAATTTCTGTTTTTTTTTTATTAATTTGTCTTTTAAATGTAAAACTAAAATAAAAATGAAATATTTCGAATATTTTTTTTTTTGCAAAAACATCCCAAAAATTGGAAAAACGTTTGGTTCAAAAATTTGTATCGTAATTTGTGTTTTTTAATGTTTTTTAAGTTCTTCTTTTGAAATTGTACATGAGACTTAGATTTTTGTGGAGTTAAAGAGTAAAAAAAAATTAAAATTTTTTTTGTAAAAAACAAAACAACCAAAATCGAAATTTTTTTTTAAAAACAAAGATCAAAAAATTTTGTTGATATACAAATATACATTGTCTCGAAAACGTATTCGGATTTTTTTTTGACTGTTAAAAAATAAAAACGAAAATGATGCACAAATAAAATTTGACAATATAAATACATTGACAAATATAAATACATTGCCTCGAAAAAGTACTCGGATTTTTTCTGATAAAAAGTTTAACAAAATTAAAATCATTTACTTGTACAAAAACTAAGAAAAGAATTGAGCATTATTTTGGGTATACAATTTGTTTAGTTTAATTTCTGCTTTTTTTTTAATTTTTCTTTTCAAGTGTTAAACTAATTTAAAAGGAAATATTTCAAAAATTTTTTTTTGCAAAAATATCTCAAAAAATGGAAATACGTCTGGTGCAAAATTTTTTTATATTAATTTCTTTTTTTTAAGTTTTTGATTTCAAATTTCAAATGAGGCTTTACTTTTTGAGGAGAGACAGTATTTTAATATACCCTTTTTTAATATTTCTTAATATTTTTTTTTTTAATGGAAATACTTTATTTGCAATCTATCTTAGAATACAGATATTCAGCAAAAGAGATCTTATTACGTAATGACAGCATAGTATTTACACTGGTGCAAAACTACATAGAAAACTATAGAATTTTTTTCTTTTTACAATTCTTATACATATTTTATGTTATTAGATTTAATTTTTACTCGAAAATTGTATAACTTACTTCATGTATAACCTATATTAGAATTTTAAAATTTATTGGAGCATTTTAACAATTTCATATTTAGCTCTTTTTTTGTTTTTTTATTTTTTTATTATTATTATTAAATTGACAAATTTAAAGGAATGGCAAGTCGCTTTAATCGTCTAATTTCATTGGTTGTGTCCAACAAGCAAATAGCATTTGTGTTTACATGATTTAACAATCGTTCAATGTATCTGTTAGAATATACTGAGATTTCTCTCTTGGAATACCTCTACGAATGGAATACCTAGATCCATGTGTATGGCTTCGTTTGTGATAAACCAAGGTGCATTAACAAGTGTTCGTAAGGTCTTTGACTGGTAGCGTTGCAAAATCTCCACATTGGACTTACTAGCAGTTCCCCAAAGCTATATACCGTAGGTCCATACAGGCTTCAATATAGCTTTATACAATATTTAAAATTTTTTTATTTACTGCTTTTTAGGGGAGATCATATTTTAATTTTTTTTTTATTTTATTACGGTAAAAAAATGTGTATATAAAATCCTTTTTTTTAATGTTTTTTTATTTAATTGTTTTCATATTTGAATAATAGCAAACTTTCTTTTTTAAATTAAACTGAAATCAAAAAATTCCAAAACAATTTTCAAGTAAGATTAAAAAAAATATATTTTTTTAAATATTTCTTTGGTACAAATATTTTTTTTATTTGGGTTTTTTTCAAATGTTTTTTAAGTTTTTTTGTTTTTTTTTTAATTAAAAGTTATGCCGAAATATTTATGAGGACAGTACTTGAATTACTCGACATTTTTTGCTAAACGTAAAATAATCCTATGATTTTAATCGATCGAAGCTTTAATATTGAATTTAAAATGATGCCTAACTTTTTATTTTAATTAATTTTTCTTAAATTTTTTTTTTTTTCAAAAATAAAATGACAAATGGTAATTCTTTTCTTTTCTTGAAATATTTTATATTCTCATTTTTCAAATCTTAGTAGTACCAAAACTTTCTCTTTTAAATTAAACTTAAGCCAAAGAAATGATAAAAAGTTTTTTTGGAAAAAAAAATTAAAAAAAATAGAAATATTTCTTTGGTACAAATATTTTTTATATGAATTTCTTTTTTTTTTTTAATGTTTTTTCCTTTCAATATAAAATGATGTCTAATCTTTTATTGTAAAAGAAAGTTTGTGTTTTTCATTTTTTTTTCCGAATTGAAAAAGATACCTTTTTTTTAAAGAGATAATTTAAAATGATAAATATTTTTTATATGATTTTTTTTTTAATGTTTTTGAAGTTTTTTTTTTCAAATGTAAAACGATACCTAATCTTTTATCGTAAAAGCAATTTTGTGTTTTTAATTTTTGTTTTGTGAATTTAAAATGATACCTTGTTTTAAAGAGATTTTTAAAAATGACTCCTTTGATACTTTCTATGAAGAGAAAAATTTTAATTAATTTTTTTTTTTCAAATGTTTTTGACAGTTTCTCTGTTTTCAAACATAGAGCTGTCACGCATTCCTGAGCAAACTTTAATCATAGAATAACTACCTCCATTGATTTGATGGCCGCCTGGCTGTCCGAGAAGATATTTATCGCAGTTTTTGCGAGTGTGTTAAGGTTACAGGTTTACAGTTACCACCTTTTCAGCTAGGACTTCTGCCTGCTAGACGCTATAGTAGTCCGGAAGTCGGGCACATAATTCTAATCCGAATTCTTTTGAAATAACTCCATAACCTACTTTATTGCCTAGCTGGAATCCATCCGTGTAGAAATTAATTTCCCCTCTTCTCCATGGTATTTGATTTTTCACTCTCTTTTTGACGGGATATTAGTCTTGTTGAGTCTGTCGAAGGTGGGCTTCGGGAAAGAGTAGTCGATTACTTTATTACTACTCATAGTATGTAGTATAGAAGCGTGACCGAACCGCTGGATCTTCCATAGCGCCATACTATTAAGTGTAAGCGCTGAAGCGGCGGCCACGTGTTTTCCTACCGGATTTAGAACAGGCAAGCTTTATTGGGGTAGTCCTTAAAGAGGCGGTGATGCATAAAAATGCAGTTCTTTGAACCTTGCTGAGCAGTTTCGTATTACTTGCCTTTTGAGTTGATAGCCACCATACAAGTATTCCACATAGCAAAATAGGCCGAACTACCGAAGTGTAAAGGAAGTGTGTACATAGTGCGAAGTATTAATCCGGATTTGATTCCGGCCGCTTTTTTGCCTGCGTGCAATGCAATGTTGGCTTTCTGAAACCTATTCTCAATAAAAGGTTTCTGCTGAAGTTTCCTATCCAGTATGAATATTTAACATTCTTCTTCATAGGAATCTCCACACCTTTGAAAATTAGAATAGATGGTCGATGGTTTCAGAATTTGAGAGAATATTGAATTCATTCAAGGCACCACAAATAGATCTCTCGCCTACAAATAACAGATACTTTTTATTATAAGCTCTTTCATTGAAGAAATACCCAATCGAAGGTTTGCCTTTGCCTAACGAGGTGTCACTTCTGTAAAAGCAATTTTTTTTGTTTCTGTTTCATGCCCACTGTGGAAAAATAGTATGTATCGTTTTTTGATCGCAAATCACTATCAAGAAGTTTTGCTTTCAATAAAAATTTAAAAAAATTCGAATACTTTTTTTCGACACTGTTAATAAATTTATGCTATAATAAAAATTATGAATACAGCGAAAGGTAATAAATCGTGAATGGCGCACATGTTAATTGCATTTAAATCAAGTTACCAGAAGAGTGAGGCAGCAAACTCAAGTGCCTGCGATCTGATCTGCTACCCCTCGCAAGCGGACGCGAAGAAGCTAGGCTGCTCGGCTGCTGAAGAAAAAACAGGAAAAATCTTACAAAAAAATTTGCTTAAACAAAAGCGCCTGCTCATTGCGATTGAATGGTAATTTGCATTTTATAGCCCAGCTTAGCTGATGCTAGCTTTTTCTGCAGCGTACGCGTCTATCAATCTTTCGTTTTTTTCGTGTGTGTATGTGTGTGTCTTCCACTGCTTAGGTTGTTTTTTAGTTGTTGTCTACTTAAAGCGCTTTGTCAACCGAAATGAGCAGCGTATAGCCATAAAAACGATTTATGTGTTCTTGATTGCGCGCATACGCCCATAAATATGCATAACAGGAACAAGAAACAAGAAAAAAAAATAACGAACAACAACAACGCAAGCAATAAACGAAGAATGGAAGCGCGAGTGTAGTAATACAATAGTTTGCTTGTATACGAAAAAAAAATTGTTTTGAATAATAAAATTGACAATAAAATGACTGTGCGCAAGCAGACCAGCTTGAATTAAACATTTTAGCGAGAAGAAGGAGTGACTGGCGGCTGGCGGCTGTTGCGCTGGTGCAGAGAGTGTCATCAATGTGCGCGCGTTCTAGCACTAGATGCTCGACAGAGCTAGCGTCAGAGTCAGCAAAAGGAGAAGGGTTCAATGCGCTACATTTCGCGTCTGCATGCGAAACAATAAAAAGTTAACTAGGCTGAGGTGAGCGCAGAGCGTGCACCAAGAGCAGGAGAATGCAGCGAGAAGGTGATTAACATTTGAACGGCTTAACGATCACTTACTCACGCACCAAACGCTGAAGCGCTACACAATCACGCCTGCCTTCGTTTGGCTTTTCCTTACACTATAAAATGCTAAATCATTGCAAGCTGTAAGTTTTATGAGTGTAGCCCTTTGCTGCTATGATACTATTATTAGTATTTTTTCTGTTTTGTGTTTTTTTCTTCATAATGTTCCACTTCTGTGCACCTCTGTGTGATGCATCATCATCAGTTCACGCATATTTCGCACGTTACCCAAAATGCGCGCATTCAAAGCAGTTGCCTAATCGCCGCGCAAGATCAGTATGCAGTCATTCTGTTGTTGTTGTTTTTTTGTTTCTTGCATTTCACACACTTCAAATTTTCGCTCGCCGCGCTTTTATTCTTTTGCGCAGTAACGCCTTTACACACACGTGTTGCGCACACAAACTGCTATGCCTCTGCGCCAGCAAATGTGCGACACAGATTCTTTAGCTGTGCTGCGTTGCCATTGCCTTTTTTCCCACCATCAAGCAACAAACCTTGCTGTTATTTTAATGCCCTCGCTGATGATATTTTAGTTCTAATACTCTAATCTAGAAGTTAAGTATTCCCTGCTGTTGATTCTGTTGTTTTGCCAGCAGCTCTAATGCATATTCCCATTTGGCATAGCTCACAGTGGGGTATCACACTCCTGATCACCATTAAGCAAAGATCAACGCGCTGCCGTGCACCCGCTCGTTCGCCGTCTAAAGAAAATAGTAAATGCGTTCTAATGGCAAATTTTATTGTTATCTTACATTCATGTGCTATACCAATTGAGGGTCTGCAGGCACTTAGCGCGCAAGAAAGCAGGGTGATTAGGCAAATTTAAGAAACATTAAAAAAAAGCACTAATGATCTTGATAAAAAATGTGTCAAGAAAAAACATGCAGTACTTTGTCACGTTTAGTTGGCAATTCAGGCGAGAAGATTTGAATAAATTATAAGCATATTTTTTGAGCAAAATTAGCAAAAAAAAAAAACAAATAGATTTTTCAAAAGGGTTGTTAAAAGAGGCATGCGAATGTTGCCAATCTTCAACGTTTATATTCTCAAAGGGTGATTTTCAATTGATCAACACAGGACAGGAGAATATAAAATGAAGGATTTTTATTGCGCCAAAAAAATGTATAGAGTTAATAATGCATTAGCGTTCCTTTAGCTAAGACTTAGATTAACTTTAGTTCCCGCAGACATTTTGAAATTGGGTCTTTTATATTGGTCACACCTCTGCTCGACGACTAACTTGATGAGAAATTTGTATGCGAAAGCAACAACAAAGTTTTCGAACATGATTCGACGCTAGCGAGTTTGGTTATAGCTCATTAGACTGGTATAACTCACTAGACTGGTATAACTCACTATCTTACAAATATATGTAATTTAAGGCAGCTATATTCCAGTGTTGCCAATAATATTCGTATGTTTTTATACCACTTGCCTCATCTAATACATATGTAGGATGAAAACTGCTGGGCCTAACACATACAATGTGAAGTCCAAAATAAATAAGACTGAGCTTAATTAGAAACGACGGGAGCTTTGTTCTGATAACTTCGGGTTTATTTATTCAAAATAGTCCTCTCTGGCCTCGATGCATTGTTTTGCGCGATCTAAAACTTTTCCAAAGAGTATTTCCGGTCATTGACGGGAATGTCTTTCAGAATGTCGGTACAAGCCTCTTGGATGGCTTCTACGTCCGCAAACCATTTTCCTTTCATGGTCAAATGCAATTGTCCGAAGAGGTAAATGTCACAGTGAGCCATATCAAGCTAATACGGTGAGTGATTGATGGGTAAAATCCGATTTCTAGTCAAGAAATCAGTCACAAGAGTGAATTGATGAGATGGTGCATTATCACGCATTAAGCGCCAGCTTCCTCCTTCGCGGCGTTCAGGGCAAATTCGATGAAACGCAACGCTTCAAAACGTACAACGCCAAGATAAAAAATTGCATTGACGGTTTGCCTCATGGCACGAACTCCTTGTGGACATTCCCTTGAAATCGTAAAAGCAAATGGGCACTGATATGTTTTTAGACTTCTCCAAACGCGATTTTTTGGGTGGTGGTCCGTCTGGGGCCTTCCACTTTGGAAGCGGCACTTTGACGCTTAGTTCCTTGTTGGAAATACCACGTTTCATCACCAGTTACAATGTTGTAAAGAAAGTTCTCGGCTCTTCTCGCCTCTTTAACACATCAGTGCCAAAAAATTCAAGCCTGATTCGAGAGAAGGCCGGGTAAACGCGCAGAAAGTGGTCCGCCGTCTCCTCCTCCTCTCCACTTGCTGGGCAGAGTACACCGTCTGAGATGCCTACCTTTTCCATGTGATAGAAAGTGGCCCGTCATCAATCCAACCAGCTGCCTACAGTCCCTTCTGCTTAATGACCGGAGGATCCGCGATAGTCAGTCGGACATGACTGTTAACGTCAGTTTTTTCCATCTGCAGCCTCTCTCAGCCTGTCAGCCTCGCTTGTGGGTTAAAGTATCCCGTTTGCTAATCGTGGCCTCGATGGTTGCAGAAGCGAGTTGCAGAAACGGGCTCCGGGCAAAAGAAGTTGGACTGTTGGCTCTGAGGCCAACTTCTTTGGCTCGGAGCCCATTCTAGCTAAGGAGCCAGAGATCTCGTTAACCGCAATACCCACGTGTCCCGAGAGCCATGCTAGCATTAGACTATTATGTCTACCGACATAGTTCAGCATGGATGACAGTACTCAACTAACCTTGAAGTGGTTGGAAGGTTGTCTTAGGTTGTGAGCGCAGCTTTGCTGTCGCTGCTGACACATACAGATCTACCTCTCCATTTGTTTTCCACAATAATGTTCATCGCTTCTTGAAAAGCATACAAGTCCGTTTGAAACACAAATGCGTGCAGTCCAAGAGCAAAGTGTAGTTTTGACTCGCTGAATAACACGTAAACATCAGAGCCGTAATTGTGCCCGGTCCTGGACCAACCGTGAAAGTGCGAAAACAGTGTTCGCCGGGCTCATTTTCAGAGTTTCACCACAATTGAGCCTCTGGCAGCACTACACTGTATCTCCTTCCAAGTACGACTCGAAATAGCATGGAGTCAAGGGACATGGAGAGAATAGTTGGATCGAAATCCATACCTTCTCTGTTGTTCAATGCCGGACAGGGGTCGTACCAATTCACATTCTATTTCAGTCTGCAGATGGCCTTGAAGGCCTGTCCTTGGATGAAACACAAAGGGCTTCTATTTAATATTTTCGGTCACTCGTCGATTTTCTAAAACGGACATTTTTCTAATGCAGGACATTTTTTCTACGATTTCTGTTGCTGGTTTTGGTAGTTTTGGACGCCCTTGACGTGAATCGTTCTCAAGACTTGTACGACCACGTATAAATAGGCCCTCATGAAATGGACAGCTGCAGCATACAAACAGACAAGCACGCATTCCACTGCCCAAAAAATCGAAATAAAGCTCTCCATTACTCAAAATTTTTGATTTAGTAAATAAATAAGTCAAAAACCAAATAGGATGATTAATTTTGTGCCACCTTACACAAGTGTAAATCAATTATCTCTTAAGTCAACTTAGTTGGTTTTCGATTTTAACCACAGATATACTTAAAATACTTATACGTTTAGGAAAAAAAGTTCATTTCACTGGCTCTCAACTCCTTTACGTCAACAATTTTCTGTTGCTCAGAGCTCTTCATCGAGTGGTTTTGAGAATTTGTGTAGTACGATTATAAATAATACGCAAATGCATATATGTATGTACATATATATAATTATATGTTTGTATGTGTACATGTAAAGTTATATGAGTGTGTTTGTCCACTTAATTGCTGGTACTCAATTTACTATAACTCCATATTTCGTTTTTTTCTTTTTGAAGCTGCTGCCGTTGTTGTAATAACAAAGTTCGTTACTGTAATTGCTGTTTTGCTTTTGTTGTTGTTGCTGTTGTAGTTATCGTTGAATTTTGTTGCTGTCATTGCCGGTTTGTTAAGCTGTGATTCAAAACTGTGCAGGTGTCCAATATTTTCTTCATTGCATCTTTTTTTTTTCTTCATTTCGTTGGCAACATCGTTAGAGTTTCACTTACACGTATACGTACAAGTATATATGTATGTATCATACCTATACATACAAGTATGTGTGTGCACATGTGTTTTAGACTTCGTTTGCTTCCTCTTATTCATCTTCACTTTGGCGTCATACGTTACTTTTTGAAAACTAGTTCTAAATTGCTGTGGCTGTTGCAATGCAAACGGTATTAAGCGTAAAGTGTATACAAATACATACAAACAAGCTCAGATACATATATATGTATGTATGAACAGTAGTTAAACTTCCGTGCAGGAAAAACCACAAGCACCGACGAATTGCATGGGCTGAGAAGAGAAGAATTGGTAAGCACTTTTATGGAACCAAATCCAATTTGGGATCTCGCTGATCATCTTGCAAATTTCTAGTTATTTAGCGAGTAGTCTCAGTGGAGCAACTACTGCTGGACAAAAGATGGCCTCAGCTTCGTGGTTTTCTATTTCATTGTTAGAAAGAGCTGATAGTAGGTCAGATACTCTAACATATTAACTATTGCATATTTGCCGCCAAGAGCTTTACAAATCGCATACCAAGAATCTTTTGGAAACATTGGGAGAGCTGAAGAAAACTTTGGCAATCAGGTTTAAAAACATATTACTAATACTATGTGCCATTGAAAGCTACAACTTTACTCCATCTTGCAGAAAGCATACGGATTCCACTGACGATAAATTTGAGTTATATTGACTTGATCCATTCATTGAACCAGCTTGCGATGCTCTCGTAAGAAGTGAACCGCTCTCCAATAAGGGCTGACTGGCTGACTACATTGATCGGAACAGATGGGAATCCGAAGGTGCAATGTCTGGGGAATACGGCGGGTGCGACAAGACTTCCCAATTCAGCCACTCTAAATATTTTTGGACCGATTTAGCAGCTTGTGGCCTGGCGTTGTCCTGCAACAAAATCAGTTTGTCATGTCTACCGTCCCATTCCAACCGTTTTTCTTTGAGAGCTCGATTCAAATGCATTAGCTGCAGTCGGTAAGGATCGTTAGTGATAGTTTCAGATGGCTTAAGGAGTTCATAATAGATGATACCCTTCTGATTCCACCAGCTGCACAACATAACCATTGAAGTATGAATATTTTTCTTCGCTGTCGATGGACCTGAACCACCTGGCAAGCTCCAACTTTTTCGACGCTTAGGGTTATCATAATATATCCACTTTTCATCGCTAGTGACGATGCGATGCAGAAAACCTTTTCCTTTCTGCCGTTCTTCTCGATGTCTCTCTCCTTCAATTGATGTGGCACCCAGTTGCCTGCATTCTGGACCATTCTCATCGCATACAAACGTACCGTAAATATTGATCAATATACGAAGAGATTTAGCAGCACTTTTCTTAAATAGGTAATAATGAAGCATGACTTACCGCAAATGTGGTTTTTTCGGGACGAGCGTAGACATTTTTCACGTCAGAATAAAAAACGATCTTCACGCTTCAAACGAATGTGAACTACTGCGATCGAAACCTCACATATGAACCAATATATTACTAGAGAAAACAGAAAAATAGTACCATATCAGCAGCGACACCTCGTTTGCCAGAGCGGAAACTTATTCCATAGAATAAAAAGGAATAGGTAATATGACATAGCTTTGCCAAAGGAAGGGTTAATTATTCTTTCTTGCATACATTTTTCGTCAGTCCAAAACAGTTTATGCGATATTTTCTAACAACCTTTAAAAAAAATATAGCCTATGTACGTACATACAATACATAGTTGACGCTATCCCCTTTATCGATAAAGAAAACCCTTGGCGACTTGATAACCAAGGAGTACACAGTATCAAGTAGGCTTCTCAGCGTGCATGGAGACGACTTGCCAATGCGCACTGGATACTAACATAAACGGCGCATTATAATATTTTCTATTATTTCAGGTCTTGTCTTGAGATGTGCTGTTAACGCGCCTTGGTACGTACGCAGAAGCGATATCCAACGTAGTCTTGGCATTGAGTCAGTTGCTGCGGTTATTCAAATATCCCATATTGTACATGAAGAGACTCTCTCACTACATTAATAGCGAAGCTTCAGCTCTCAACGATCGGAATGAGTGGAAGGAAAGACTGAAGCGTAAACTGTGTTCCTTATTCGCAGGATATTAAGCACAGTGAATTATTTCTCGTTGAACTCCGCTTGAAAAACAATGAAGTAAGCGCCCATTTCAAAATTCGGCACAAGCTGTATTTTTTCAGTTCTTACATCTGCAAGCTGACACGTGTCTCTAAATTTTGAAGCCAGGTTAAGTGTAATTGCCTGACCGACATCATTTTGGAAAAAATACGGCCCAATGATGCCACCGGCCCATAAACCGCACCAAACAGTCACTGTTTGGGGGTGCATTGGTTTTTCGGCAATCGCTCTTGGATTATCATTCGCCCAAATGCGGCAATTCTGCTTATTGACGAATCCACTGAGGTGAAAATGTGCCTCGTCACTGAAGTTGATTTTCTTCAAAGTGCGCTATATGCATTTTGATTTGAACGCCTGTTTTCATAATAAGCCTGAATAACTTTAATGCATTGCTCGATTGTGCATGTTTCCACGGTTCAAATTGAGTTAGTCTGAAATTGAAAATGTCAAATGAAATGCAGAAAAAAACTTGACGTTTAGGTGTGGTTCACATTCAACATCGGGCCTTGAAATTTAACCACCCTTTATATACAAAACTTACTATAAAGTCGATATCATAAACTTTATGCAAATCTCTATCGTAGGAGGCCAGAAACTAGTGTCTCCAAGGTAGATTTCTTATCTACTATGATGCACAGAAATGATCTTCCTTTACGTCTTGAGCCAACAAATCACTGCTTCGCAGGTAAGGGAATATATGCAAGAGAAGCCTTCTTGCGTTGCCATTCGATTTTAATCTACCTACCGTCGGAAGACAGATGTCGCCACTGAATTGCCGAAATCTTTCCACTTGCATCTTTCTAAGCAACAAATTAACTTCACCAGCTCATATTTTCTCTGCTGGGTCACTACGATATGAAATAAATATACGTAAATAGTACTCGCTCAACGATAGGGGGCTCCTGTCCGATCGAGAGTGCTGCTAATGGTACGATCATCACTTAAGAGTAGCTATCGAAATTGTGGACAAATTGTATGCATACTTCTAAAAAAACCAAACCACAAAGAAACGTACTGTACATACACTCATGCACCTGGTGTGTGCATTCGTAGCGTACTTTATGTGCTTTAAACTTTGTATACCTTTGGTGCTTTGAACGTTCTCAATCACTTCATGCACGCCTGGTCACTTGTGATAAGTTTCTTTTTTGATTTCGTATTCTTCGTTGGAGCAAAAAAAAAAATAAGTTTATAAATTTTCCTGTTTATTTGTAGCTGTGTGATTTGTTTTTGTTTGTGATCTGTGCTGCTAGCAGGTTTTGTTTTTAAATTTGATTTATTTTCTATTATCAGTTTTGTTTTGATGCCAATATTCGTTGGCTGGCTTTGTCTATTTTGATTATTAATTCAATGGCAATTATCTCAGTATGACGTGACCTGTCCGTTAGAATTTGAAATTAATGTTTTACTATGATAAACGGTATTTAGGTATTAAAGCGTCATTTATTTACCAATTTTTTATGTGAATATCAGAAAGCGTAAAAATTAATTGTTACGATACTCAATGATAGATACAGTTTACAGTTAACATTCGGAATCTATTTAGAGGTGTATGCTTTCCGAAAATCACGCCATACTTGTCTCAGCCAAAAGCTCGGTAGCATAGAAAGGTATCATATTTAATAACATTGAAGACTGTAACATAATAACTTCTACATACCCCCAAAAGAAGTCATCATTTGCACGAGAAATCGGATCTTTGTATTGACTTTGTGCTTTTGGAGTAGGCAGCGCATTCCAAAAACTTCTGAAGAAGCAGCACTGGTAGTTGAAGAACCATTAACATACTCGCGATAGAAGTACAAAGTAAGGCTATGAAGAGATGATCCATATGTGATTGATATTTTGTTCGAAGCGACGGGACCGCGCAGCTAACGGTCATTGAACCTAAAGTCTGATTCTCACTATAACGAGGCGATGGGGCAGAAGACATGATATATGAATTTCTACCTGAACGAAATACTGAAGGAACATACGAGTAGGTGCTTCAAGTCAGCTTATCGCTCTTACTGCTTCTTCAAATCATCGGAAAAGGCACATCTAGTTCTAGTATTAATTTTCCTATGGTACACATTTTGTGAGCATTTTTTCCTCCAAGCATTCCAAACCATCAGTTTTATCCAGACAACATTTAGAGGTTGAACGCCTGTGGTAACGTGGGGCGGCGCCTCTCTCCGCCAGCAGTTCGGTAGGGGCACTCCCTAAGGCAGTGCTCTCTCGCCACTGTTGTGCTTAACGACTCGCTAGCGAAGTTAGAGAGGAAATGCAGTATTATCAGGGCGCTCCGTTGCAGCGGATTGAAATCACTGGTGCGCTTCAGCAATGAGCCTTCTGGTGTTTGATGCTTTGTTGAGTGTGGTAACCGTGGACTTCGCAGAAAAAACTACCACTGCACTCGCTGCAATCAGATTGAGGTATTCGGGCCACAAGCTAGTCTTAAGACGCGTACCCTAGTATTCTTATGAACTTAGATTTCATCCATGCACACCCTCGCTGGGGCCAAGCGATACTTTTTCCATTCATATTTCCTCAAGGAAGAGGTGGACGGGGTGCAACAACTCAAGACAGTGCATGGACTACATGTTTATGAATAGCCCGAAGCTAGAAGGAAGGGTTGGTGAGGGAATATTCTGCAAGGAGCTCGTCATTAAGCTCATATGAAGGCTCCCGGTCCACGGTAGTCTTTTCCAAGCGATGATAACGACAATTAAAGTAGCAGTCGATTGATTTCTTTCCTGTGCTCTTTGTTTGTGCGTTCGAAATTGGTCGGAGGGCGTTTCGGTTCCCGGTTACAGTTGCATAGCGGGAAGCTGTTGGGTTGATGAGCCGACTAGAAAGAATCTGGGCTTCGCGTGCACTCAGCGAGCACTGGGCTTGTGCGAAAACGTGCCACGGGAACTTCTGAGCCTAACAAAGCAGCAGCTGTCTAATTTTGAGGGTTTGGTTTTCATCCTCCAATACAAAGCATCTTCTTCCCTTTATATAAGCCCAGTATATCAATTAGTAAAAGCAAAGATTAATAGATCTCTTCCAAAAAAACTCTGTTTCAATCTTTAATTGTTAAGATTAAAGCCAGCAAGACGGTGTAGCGATCACGGAGTAGTCTACGGATGGGTTTCAAAAGAATGCATCACCTCATTTTTAGCCTCCAGGTTTTAAGCCATTCGTTTGAATGGTTACAGTATCATTTCTCTACTTAATGGATTTTTTTTTCGAAATTGATCTCAAGGATCTCGATCAGATTGTGATTGCCTTAGAGGTTCAAGATCCTATTGGAAAGACTTTCTCGTTTGCTCGGAGGAAACCTAAATATATCTAGCGGTTTCAAGCCCCCACTCCGAAGTATTCTTGAAACAAGCAGAGGAACTTGAAATAGTAAATTCTACTTTGAGCAGGCTTTTCAATTCTCGGTGGGCTGACACTATTGTCGGTATCAATGCTGGTTGCCAAGAGAAATAAGTCCTCTAATGACTGTCAACAGTAAAGTGAGATGCGAATGCGTAGACTATTTGCTTGACGGAAGCAGATATTTCGTTTTGTCTTCGCTCACTTCCAGATTTATTCACTTCAGTTTTGTGCCCAGATCGAGAACATCAATATAATAGGCATATACCTGGAATTATACGCTCTTGTAAAGTTTAGCGCATGAGCGATTTAGTGCTGCAGCCCAAGACATATCTTCCACGTGATCCATGTACAGTTTGGTAAGGGAAATCGACCAAAATCCGAGAATTAGTGCTCCAAAATTGCTCCAACATATCGTCAAGACATCCGGAAAAAGTATTCAGCCAAGAAGAGGTTTCTTAAGAATACCGAATATGCAAGCAGGAAATGACGTAAAAAGCCTCAACTATTATGGAGAAGGGAAAGGTCATCTGGTTTAAAGTTTTATTTCCTGACGAATCGAAATTAAGAGCTAAGTGCTAAGAGCAAAGAAAGGATGGCCGCGCTAAAATATGGAGTAGAAGAAATGCGGATAAGGAAATGAAAAACTCAATACCTACTGTCAAGCACAGCGGTGGTATGGTTTTGGGAGTTACACCTGCATCTGGCGTTCGAAAGATGACCGCTATTGAAGGTGCTATTGACCGATATGAAAATAAAAATATATTGGAACACCATTTCAAGCCACTTCTGTTGGACAAGGTTGGTTTTTCCAACACGACAAAGACTCTAAGCATACTACACTAATTATCAAAGATTGGCGCAGACTATAGAGCCTATTCGGGAGCTTTTATAGAGCAAAATTCGACGAAATATAGTAACTGAAGCAAAATCGATAAAGAAGAAGTTGATGGAGGAACTACCATATATATAATGGAGGCGTGATTGATAATAGTGGTGAGAATTTTGGGCCTTTGCACGTTAGAAACGGCGAGCATCGCTGACGATGGAACGATGAGCTGTAGGAGCTTTACGTCGGCATAGACATAGCGCAGCGAGTAAAGATCCAGCGATTACGTTGGCTGGGTCATGTCATCCCAATGGATGCAAATGCTCCGGCTCTAAAAGTATTCGATGCGGTATCAGCTGTTGATAACAGAAGCCTCCTTTGCGTTGGAAAGACCAGGTGGAGAAGAACTTAGCTGCACTTAGTGATTCCAATTGGACCGGTTAGCATGAGAAAGAAATGTCTGGCGCTTTGTTAAGCTCAACCAAAATCGCATAAGCGATTATCGCGCAGATCAAAAATAATAAGAAGGAAAAATTTGTGAATAAATATGAAATCCGAAAAAACTACCTTCTGAGAAAAAAGAAAACATGCTGCTGTATGTATACCCCCACACTGTATACTTATATCGATATAAATAAATAAGATTTCTGTGACGTAAAAATAAAAACTTTGACTCATATTAAAAAAAAATTAACTGAGACGTACTGGAGTATAATTTGGTTCCACAAAAGTGTCGGGATCAGTCTTCTAAATATCGCCTATAAGATTTTAGCGAGCGTATTGTGTGAAAGGCTGAATCCAACCGTCAACCAATTGATTGGAACTTATCAGTGTGGTTTTAGACATGGAAAGTCAACCATCGACCAGATTTTAAAAATACGCTAAGTCTTGGAAAAGATCCATGAAAGGCGAATCGACACAAATCATCTTTTCGTCGACTTCAAAGCTGCATTCGATAGTACGAAAGGGAGTTGCCTATATGCCGCAAATTCTGAATACCAGCAGTGGCTCAGAATTGGGAAGGACTTCTCCGAGCCGTTTGACACCAAACGAGGTTTCAGGCAGAGTGCCTCGCTGTTGTTGGAAAAGATCGTTTGAGCTGCAGAACCTAATCGCTCAGGCACAATCGTTTATAAGAGCGTACAATTGCTGGCGTATGCCAACGCCAATCAGCGCACCAAAAAAGAAGAAAAGTGGCCTGCCGATGATGTACTTTCATTATTATATGTTCGCTGTTCTTTTTCAATTTCCCATAGTGCTAAAAAATTTTTTTTGTGGAAAGTATTTATAATAGTCGCAGGTGAATAACTCTGAACCTGAATACTTTCTCTCAGGCATCTTGAATCAGTTAAGTACAAATATTTATAAAATTCTTCCGCCATAGTGAATTTAGTTACTTTACAGACTAAGGAAAAAGGACAACTTCACAAATATTTTGCTAGAATAATCAAATGAGTCCTGTATGGCTAATATAGCCTCAAATGAAATCGAAGAAATAGCAAAAGAGTTCAGTCCATTAATGGAACAAAATCAAAGGTCGAGCAAAAGCAACTGTACCCTTAATTGAATTGCGTAGAGGCGATACCAGCTGTCTATGCAAAAAGTGAAAAATATCTATGTTAAATTTTCACTTAAGTGGCGACCAGCAGACGGGAGTCGTTCTATAGTCAATATTCCTGCAGCGCAGTTCCCTATGGAGCAGCGCAAGCAAACAAGCTGGGACAAATAACCTTTTTCAAAGGCAAGCAAACGTATACGCACACACGCATACATGACCACAAAACAAGGATGACCCGTCCGACGTTTGGGTAAAGAACGAAAATACACACTCACTGGCACGCACACACATACATATGCTTAAGGACAGGCCTCACAAAAGAATAAAGCAGAAAAATGTCTACCTACTACGCTTTTATTTCCAAGAAATTTAAAACTTTTTACAAAATGTACGCATGAAAAGGGATCGCACGAACGAGCTGCTCGTGCGCGTGTATTGGAACACTTGAAAACACATGCAAGTCATATACATATCTATGTGTGTATGACTGTGCATTAGTTTGTATGCGCATGTGTAGAGTTGTTTGCGGCGCACAAAGAACCCCTACAAATAGAAGCGTCGAGCAGGTAGATTGCGCAGGCGCTGCTGCTTGAAGATTGGAAAATTATTGGGTTGGTTGATTTATTTTTAAATTTTAGCTGCTATATAGCAATTGTTATTAGAATTTGTCTTCTGTATATATTTAGCTACATTTACTCAAACGAGGGGACCAACAAAAGTTCGCTTAGTGCAGATTTCACAAATTCAAAAAATAGTGTTTTGCATGAACTGCCAGTTGAGTTGGAGAGGCTGGTTAAATCCATTTATATACGTATGCATCTCGAGTAGCTGAACCATTTAGCGTTCCTGCTGAACCTCATTAGGTATTTGTGACATCTATAATCTGATTTATGTACATCTGGGTTCAGAATAATAGCAGCGCGGTTTTTAGTATTTTTTAATTTAAGTTTTTTTAAAGAATAGAGTTGATACCTGAATAACACTGCTTTCTAATTCAATAAAAGCCATATACTTAAGGTTTAAAACTTTGTACAAAATTTAAAAAATTAAAAAAAATTTTAAAATTTTTAAAAATTTTGATCATAATTTTATCTAAATTTTGACAACGTAAGATTATAGCCCTATAATAAAGTGCAAGTTTGAAGTGAACCGAACAGCGGTATTAGCAATATGTGGCGTCATGAAAACCACGCCATCCATGGATTTGGACATCATGCTACATCTGCCACCCCTAGATCTCTTCTGCAAATACTCAGCGGCTTGCTCACAATGGAGGACTGTCACACATGGTCATTCAACCGTCTTAGACTCCTACACGGATATACACAGTGACTGTGATTATCACCCTCGCATTCTTTGCTTCGAAAGGAATTTCCTAATGAAAATCCCTTCTAGACTGGAATGGCTTGAAGAAGAAGATCCAACCCCCAACATACCCGTTAAGATCTACACGGACGGATCTGAAATGGATACCGGTGTAGGATCAGGGTTATTTTGCGAAGAGCTTTCTATTAGTGAATCCTTTAAACTACCGGATCACTGTAGTGTTTTTCAAGCGGAAATAAATACCTACTATTCATGAAGCCTTAAAATGGTTGGAGATAAACATAATATCATCTACAGATATCTGTATTCTATCAGACAGCCAAGCTGCCCTACAGGCCCCGGATGCATTCCAAATAACATCAAGGAGTGTCTTACGTTGTCGCCAATCTCTTAATGAGAAGGCTATCGTATTATCTTATGCTGGGTTCCCGGCCACAGAGATATACCAGTGAACTGTAGGGCAGACCAACTTGCAAGAGAAGGTACCTGTTTGCCAGACATGAGTAATTTAATGGAGATACCTCTCGCAACTTCGAAGATTCTCATTAAAGATGCACTAATCAGTTCTGCAAATCAAAGATGGATCAGCGTTAACACCTGTGAAATTGCTAGGCAAACATTGCCAATGCTAAACTTACGTCTGCCGAAGAGTATTATAGAACTGAGTAGACTTCAAATCAGGACCCTAGTAGGGGCCCTCACAGGACATTGTCTCATAGCAAAGCATGCAAGGAGATTAGGCGTTTACACGCATGATTTCTGTCGTAGCTGCAGAAATGAGGAGGAGTTGGAAACAATTCAATACCTTTTTTGCAAATGCCCAGCTCTAGCCAAAAGCAGGAACCGATTTTTAAGATCCTACTGTTTAATGAATATAGATAAACTTTACACTTTAGCTATCAACAACCTTTTACGCTTTGTCAAAAGCTCAGGATGGTTCAATATGGAGAGGGAAACGTAGCCCAGCCCCCGCGACTCACAACGGACTCATTTGATGGTCTAAGTGGCATCGTTGTCTCTATGTGCGATGCGGCTGCCAAACCTAACCTAACCGAACCTTGAAGTGAATCGAAAATTGCGTTGATTTTTCAAATTTTTTTGGCGGCGATATTGCGCATTTTCGCTGTATAAAGAAATGCCCAACATACGGAAAAAAATCATAATACTACTCACAAAAAAAGTATCAAAAATCAACGAAAATTTTGAGCCACTTTGAACTTGGTCATTATTATACCAAAATTGAATGGGAGAAAATTTCTAACTAAAAAGTTTGAAATTTCAATGAAATTTTCTTAAATATTTTGTATAGTTTGAAATTTTGAGTTACATGGTTTATATTGCAATATGAGCTTTATTTTTATTATTTTTTTTTTAAACTAAGTAAAAAATAAATTATGCAATAAATTTTCCCGTGGTTCCTAGGTGGAATATAGAACCACAACAAACAGATTATAATTCGATTTATTTGAAGCTAGAAACTTTATTTGTCTCCACGAATATCCTGCGTTCTGTGCTTCTGCATCCACCTGTCGCGTCCAGGTGCTGACTGGTCTGCCGCGTCTGCGACACCTTTAGGAGTTTCAATACAGCTCAGCTCCTGTGATGTCGTCCACGGGCTTACGCAGTGTATCGCTGATCCACTTCCATTTGCGACGTCGTACTTCGAGGAGGATGGGTATTTGTTTAGTTATAGCCCATAGGTCAGTGTTACGCATGGTTTTAGGTCAGAATATTCGCATGATTTTGCGTAGACAGCGATTAATAACGGTTGGCAATGCCTGCAAGACGCATGCGTTCACGTCTCACAACCATATAATACCACCGATTTAACGCTGGCTTCGAAAATCCGCAACTTCATATATCTGGATATGTGCGCTGATCTCCAGAAGGTCATTTTGGTATGCGATTGCGAATATTTGCTACTCATGCGCTCTTGTTTATGGTAATGTTACCGAGGTAGCAAAACTCATTTACTACTACTACTACTTTGAGCCAGAACCAATAATCGGAATTAGTCCCGCAGGAATCATGAATTGGATCAGCCATTAGGTATGCAATTTACATAAAGAGCGATGGTCCGGTCTAGAACGCTGCAGAACTGCAAAGTGTTTTGTGACAAGTCCGAACAGAAAACTGACAAATTTTCTACTAAAATTTGGAAGGAAAGACGTTGGGTTGATGGTCGGTATTATTACAGGACACAACCTATTGCGTCAGCATATGACCACCATTGGAGACATTGAGGACCCGATGTGGCTGTCTTACTTGGAGGAGGCG
The DNA here is from genome assembly GCA_037575425.1 of Anastrepha fraterculus. NCBI lineage: Eukaryota > Metazoa > Arthropoda > Insecta > Diptera > Tephritidae > Anastrepha > Anastrepha fraterculus. The sequence continues at coordinate 19,022 of JAYXIM010011300.1, read as the reverse complement.
GATAGCACTAAATACTATCTCTGGGAGTGTCCTGCCGTTGCTAGAGCAAGGCTACGAGTTTTTGGTTCCGATGACGTGAAAAAGAGTAATATTCATTTTCTAAAATTGGGGTATATTTACAGATTTGCCAAAGAATCTAGAAAATTCTAACAGGACTAACTACCTTTATCTCTGTCTCTATTGTTTCCTATCTCTATCCCTGATAATTTTCTCTTTCCCTCCTTGACTATCTACCCTCTTTCCAGAGCTCTAAATACAATGGGTTTTTTAGCCTGAGGATTTTAAGAACCACCAAATCTCTTGGTGCTCCTTGGCTCGACCTATTCAAATTCCAATTTTATTTTTTCACTACAAAAGAAGTGCCAGCGATCTGAATACCTTGCGTTTCGTTGGTGTTAAACCATATAATTTGGGCAGTGTTAATGTTTGAGAGGTAAATAAGTAGTCAAAAGTTTGCAATGTGAACACAGGTGCACAATGCATCTTGCTTTTGCAGAGCGCCGGACCTTTCGCTTTCTCATAGTTTTTACAGCTTCCACGGCATATTTTCAAAGGCGGGTGGCTTTCCGTTTCCCCACGTCTTTTATTAATCGCGGGTCGAAATTGAAATAAAATAATTGGTATTATCGAAAGTAATTTTTATAAAAAAGGTTCACGTATTGCTTTTTATAGGGAACATGACGTCATTCAAATGTATGTCGGAACTTCACATGGTCCAATGGAAAAATTCGCTGAACTTGAGCAATGGCTTGGATTAAGTTCAAGATCAACAACGTCTGAAGTCTGGCAAGAAAATTTCTAGTGAAGACAATTTGCATGGTATTGGTGTCAAATTCACGTCACCTCCTCGAGAGACATATCCTCAAATCTTTGACAATAAAGTTGTATGTTTAGTGAATGTGGCTCAGTTATGTACAATAACTTGTCATAGGGATTTAGCATCACGGATCGATTAAGAAGAAACAGGTTAAACAAATATCTCCGAATCACCATAACTGCCATAGGCTATTAAAACATAATAATAATTGGCACGTACTGTTAGTGTTTGGCCGAGCTGCTCCTCGTATTCGTGGCGTTCGTTTTGATGTTGTTCCACAAATGGAAATACTTCCAGATTTTAGCCTTTTATATGAGAAGCTTTTCATGGCTATTAGAAAAAAGCATCCATTATTTTATGTTCATGTACGGAGATTCGATCCTTTGCATCCCCGCATGCTAGTCACGCACCAAGCCATTCGGCTACGGCGGCTGACATTTCCTTTAGGAAAGTCCACTTAGGCCTAAGCAAAGTCCGCTAAGACTTCCAACAACAGTGAATATATCCATCCTATTCAGTTGGCATAGACTGCGCGTTCGTTTTCGATCTCATTTTCGCATTTGCCAAGTCCAGCTTTGATTATATTTTTCCATCTTTAATCAACTACAATAGTATTCATTCAAATTCACTGATAAGCTGTTTGAAAGTGGCAACTCCAACTGTGATCATAAAGAATTTTCTCGAATCTCGCCTTACCATTTCATGTGCTATGCATTTGCTTCTATGGCTTTAAGACCAGGAAATAGGTGGGTACTTTTCTTCTTAGCTATTTCCTTCACATATCGGTGACAGTCCTGTAGACACTGAGAATTAATAGCGAATGAGTACACAGCTCAAATTGCGATAGCTGCCACTAAAAATCTAAACTCTAAAAACTCTAAAACCTACCTCATAAAGGTCTCGCGCTGGAAGACACCGTACAGATCTGACAAGTAACTTCAGCTCCCTTCGACCGACTTCAACTACGAGACCGCATTTGCACAACATCGAGGGTGGAGCCGTGATTGTGTCTATCAGCCGTGTCTATCTACCTATGACGTATGGAGGTTATTCGTCGGTGAGTGTCTCCTTTGATTTCGGGATTTCGAAATGGTGCGATCATGTCATGTGTATTACCGTATTTTCTGTCTATGATATGACCGTAAGTCGGTAACTCAAGCGGTACGTCTAAGACGACCTTCTCATGTTGAATTCAGCATTTGTCGGAAAGTTCGGTGTGATCAGACTCGTCAAGGACGTTGAAATTATTAAGTTCTTCTGCTGAAACAGCTCTATTGTTCATCTTTCTTTGCCCTTTTTTTGCGTAGCGTACGCAACACTTGCTTGGCAAACTTGCGTGTAGGATTCCAGTCCTGTTTTGAATAGCTGCCTGTTAAGTTTGTCTCACTTGACTGTCTTCCAAAGATCGTGGGTAACTCCTCACGTTCTCTGGCGAACGTTGAACAGTAGAAGAGTACGTGTCGCATCTGTAAATAATTATAATACGATTAATAGTGTATTAATTCTCTCTCTCGAACCTGATTTGAATTCTTATGTTCCGTCTGTTATGTCCGACGTATATGGGCTTTGTCGAGTATTTTCGTCAATGCTTTTAAAATGCAGCGAACAGCACTTTCGATAAAAATGAAAAAAGGAGTAAAAAATCAAATCATAGACGATGAACCTTGGTTCTTCGGGTTCAGAAACTAAATTGCTAAATCGCTAATCAATGCTTTGAAGTCAGTCAATAGAAAGGCAATGGAGCCAATTTTTTTCACCAGAGAATTGTAACTATCATTTCACTGAAAACCTCAAAACACGTATCCATAAATAGTATACTGAAGACTGCCTATGACTGTCTTTATTTTTGAAACTTGATGGGACACCAGAGTAGTGCACTACCATAAGAACCTAAACAATTTTTTTTCTTCTCAAATTTTCAGGACATTTCAAATGTTCAGCTGAAAAAGTTAAATTTTGTTTGAAGATATCCAGGAAATTTCAGAAGTTCATCTGAAAATATAGCACTATTTTTTCTATTTCAGATAGCTGAAAACATGAAACTTTTTTTGAAGATATTCAGGAAATTTTTGATGTTCAGATGAAAACATTAAACTTTTTTTTTGAAGATTTTTAGGAAATTTCAAATGTTCAGCTGCAAATCTTGAACTATTTTTTTCTGTCTCAGATATTTGGGAAATTTCAAATGTTCAGCCGAAAATACGAAACTTTTTCAATATCTCAGGTATTCAGGAATTTTGATCAGCTGAAAATATTCAACTATTTTTTCTTACCTGAGCTCCTCAGGAAATTTTTCAGATATTCTGAAAATATTAAATTATTTTTTGTATCTCAGATACTCAGGAAATTTCTGATGTTCAGCTGAAAATATTAAAAAATCATGAAAATATTAAACTTTTTTTCTATCTCAGATTATCAGGAAATTTCTGATGTTCAGCTGAAAATATTGAACTATTTTTTTATTTCTGATATTCAGGAAATTTGATCAACTGAAAATATTAAACTATTTTTTCTATTTCAAATAATCAAAAAAATCTGTTCAGCCCCATGAGTTCAGTCGAAACGCTGTACGATGTCTGGCTGCTTCCAAAAGAAAACAAGAAATTTTGAGGAAAATTCTTCCGCAATAGGGGGCAGATAATTAATGCAATTAAAAACAGAGTTGCATACCCAAAAAAATCCATTTTAAGGACTGTTTATTGTAGTGAACTACCAGCTGGAATTTTTTTTAGAAATTAATTGCAAGCCTGTCGCAAAATTTAAAAGCAATGCAGGTTAATGCTGTGAAACTAAAATTTGTGTTGGTACTTGCCCCATTGCTAACTAAGCGAACTTTTGTCGGTTGCCTCGCATGTATGTATGTAAGTATGTGGGTGTGTACTGTGCAGACGGCATCGATGTTCTTGTATGTTATTTTAGAGACAGCGATTTAATTTATTGCTCAACATGCAGATATGCACATGCATACACACATACAAACCTGCATATGTATGTATAAATTAGTTTGTATTGGTCCTGAACGGTTTCAAATTGCTATGCATATAAAAAATTAAGAAAAGTCAAATAATAAAAATGTTAGACTTTCAAATTACCTGCTTCTTTAGGAGTCAATAAAGCCAGTCAATAGTAGTTTAGAAAAACAGGAAACTCAAATAATTGACCAATGACAAATCTGAGACAGCTGCCAAGCTGTGTCATGATGAAGCCAAGAAGGTTTAATTTTTCTATATAAATTTGCATGTATGTGTGTATGTACGTATGCATTACATCCAAATTACACGAAAGGCAAGGAAAAGTAAACGAATCTGTGTACAGTGACTGTAGGTGGATACACACATACCCGCATGCTTACACATGAATATCCTTTTAGCATATCCTTTTATCGCTTACTTGGCATGCAATTACTACCAGGAAACAACAGCGCTATTATTTAGGAAAAATAAACAGCATAGAAAACTAAAAACGCCTATTTCAATAGCCGTATTTTGTCCACCTCGCAAATGTTTTCCTTGGCATAAGGAGGATGATTAGGATAGAGAGAAGCTAAATAGGCAGTATCCTATGCGTGCAAAGGCAAATTCTGTTTAAAAACCACTAATGGTGCAAAGCCATACATATATAGGAATATACATACAAATACGCACTCTCTAACCTTTTGTTGCTTTCTGATCTAAAGACCCTCTTTACGATTGTCAACAATTGCTCAGTTGGCGCAACGGAAGTTGACGGAACCCATGACGAAAGTGGTGATTTTGACTTCAAAAGATTAACAAAATGATTTAGGGCAGTTAGTGCAGCATATTTTAAAACTGAAAAACAATCAGTGAAAATGAGAGAGGATTGACTGTAAGAAGGATTAAGTATGAATGGTGCGTAAGGAAAAAGAGAGATCGGCATATGAATTGTATCATTATTATTTCGAAGATTGAGTGCTGAGACCTTAGGATCTATTTTGCCACCTGCGGAATTTTTTTCTCCCAATTTTATTTTTGCTAATGACGGAATTTTTGTGGAGTTCGATTTAAGCTTAAATAATTCACTCGACTGAAGATAAATGATTTTAGCAAATGAGGATGAACAGCCAACGACAAAGTATAGCAAATCAATTTTTTGACCAATCCTCACAATACTTGTTTTTGTTTTTCAGCTGAAGGTCTTTGTTGCTTAGCAGCGCTAGCAATAATAAAAAATTGTTTTCTTTTTTTTTTTAGATTTAATTTTTTTCTTAAAAGTAGAGCTCTTTATTTAAAAGAAACTATATAAATTTAATTTTCAAGACTTATGCAGAAATTAGAAAAACTCCACAAACTTTCCATTCCAAGTCCACGGTTATTAATTAGAATTTCTATAGAGTTTTTCGGTATGCAGTTGTATACTTCACTGAATGTTCATACAAAAAAGTGTAAAATCAAGTTCCTAAAAATCCATTTAATTTTAATTAATTTTGAAATTCATAAAAAATGGTATTTTCACCAAAGAATTGTCGTTTATACCAGTGTTGCCCAAGAGATTGATACGATCTGATGCTCACACTGCTAGGCTATCATTGAGCATTTCTACTACTATTATTATTATTGTATTGTATTACGAGGGCGAATCAATAAGTACCCGTGTTTGATTACAGAGGCCGTCCTAACATCTATCAAACGATGGTAAAACAAATTTCAGACTGATTGATAGGTTAGTTTGGATTTGACAGCTATTCGAGTAAGACTTGTGCCGTGATTTCCGCTAAAATGGAAAAGGAACAGTATCGTTCGGTAATTCGCTTTTTGTTTTTGAATGGGGAAAAATGCGAGGAGATAGAAGCAAAGTTGGATGTGTGCGGACGCTTCGCCATTTTTAGTGAGGAGCGACCAGGACGCCCGGTGGACGTGGTTACCGAGTAAGTCATTCAAAAAGTCAAGGACATGATTCTCGTTGTTCGACAAACGAAGGTGCGAAAAGTAACAGAGACCATAGGTGTGTCGATCGAAATGCTAATTAATATTTTACATGACAAGTTAGCGATAAAAAATTGTCGGCCCGATGGGTGCCACGATTGCTCACGGTGGACAACAAATGGATGCGGCTGTTAATCGCGTTTGGAGAATTCAAAAATCAAGTGGATGCTCATTTGCTTTTACGATTCCAAGGGATTTGTCCACAAGTAGTTCGTGCCAATGAGCCGTCAATGCAATTTTCTATCTGGGCGTTTGAAGTGTTTTTTATTCACCCTGAATACTGCGAAGGAGGAAACTGGCGCTTATTGCATGATAATGCACCATCTCATCGATGCACTCTTGTGACTGATTTTTTTACTAGAAATTGCATTTTAACCATCAATCACTCATTGTATGCGCCTGATATGGCTGCCTGCGACTTCTATCTATTCGGAAAATTGCATTTGGCCATGAAAGGAGAACGTTTTGCGTCCTTAGAGACCATTCGAAAGGCTCGTACCGAACTCCTGAAAAACATTCTGGTCAATGACCAGAAACACTCTTTCGAAAAGCCTTTAGATCGCTCAAAGCAGTGTATCGAGGCCAAAGGGGACTATTCTGAATAAAGAAACTCGAAGTTATTAGAACAAAGCTCCTGTCGTTTCTATTTTAGCTCAGACTTCTTTATTTTGGACTTCACCTTGTATATATATCCGCCGCGGCTTGGCGTTACATGGTTCAACAATCCATCTCTTGACTAGTCTTTCCAATAAATCTGACCGTTTGTTGTCAATGGTGGCTTGAATGTTGTAATAAACTGTTTGCTAAGTGCGCTGTATGGCAATTTGCGCATGTCGTCGGTGTTTAACTGATTACTTTTTGAAAACGAAAATCCATTCAGCTTGGCTCGATAGTGCTCGGAATTCAGCGTAACGGCAATTCCTTCCTCATTTTGAAAGAAGCAAGGACCGATGATGCCGCCAATGCTGTTCATGATGACTTGCTCAACCCTGCTGAACAAAAATGTTGACTAATCTCAGCTGTCAACCCATAGTTTTCGATATCTGTAGTTTTCACGTAGCTAAAAAAACAACCGATACATATCAGAAAGACTTTGAGGACCGGAAAAAACACTGCCCCAAGTCTATTGTAGAGTATGGGAATCAGTTTGCGTCTTTTTTTAGCCAAAGTTAGGAATTCCTTAAACAAAGAAATATTACATGATATTATATGAAGTATGTGCCATTGGAAGCTACAACTTTACTCCATCTTTCAGGCTGCATATGGATTCTGGCGAAATATTCGAGTTATTTTGACTTGATCCATTCATTGACCCAATTTTCGATGCTCTCATAAGAAGTGACCCGCTTTCCAATAAGGGCTGAAGGGAACAGATGGTAATCCGAAGGTGCAATGTCTGAGGAATACGGCGGGGGGGGGCAAGATTTCCCAATTCTGTCCTGGACCGATTTAACAACGTGTGGCCTGGCGTTGTCCGGCAGCAAAATCAGTCGGTCATGTCTACCGTCCCATTCCGGCCTCCGGGCTCTTTGAGGGCTCGCATTACCTGCAGTCGGTACCGGTCAGCAGAAATGGTTTCAGATCCCACCTCATGCACAGCATAACCTTTGAATCATGAATATTTTTTCGCTGCCGAGGGATCTGGTTCACCTGACAGGCTCCAACATTTCCGACGCTTAGGGTTATCATAATAGATCAACTTTTCATCGCCAGTGACGATGCGATGCAGAAAACCTTTTCTCAGCGACACCTCTTTTAGGAGGGCGGAAAATTAATCCCATACCCAAATATCAAGACGCAGGATTACTTTGAATTGAGCAAAATTGATATGGGTTAATAAATCAGTGATTTGCGAGAAAAATACTAGCTTAGGTGGGCCAACATAGAACATATTCTATTTCTAGCAATACCACCTGCTGTCAAGTAGAACCCCCATTAAGTGAAGAGTATAATTTTCCAGGTAATTTCTTTATTGCTTGCTGAAATATACTTTTACACTGCTTCCCTTATAAAATCGGAAATATTAATTCATAAAAATATTATTTCATAAATTAATTCACAAGTGTTGTTCAAATTAATGGTTCTTCCTTCCCCCCACCAGCCCAAAAAAAGATTAATTTTTTATTACCAGCATTTATCGCATTAATCTCCCTTCATTTCCGATGCAAAAGCACATCCGCTGAATGAAATCAAATCAAATTTAAATTGATTAACCTGAGCCATTCACGAATTAAAAGCAGTAAAGTGAATACAAAGCAAGGCTCAGTCATTGTTATGGCCAACACTTTGCACAAAAACTGATCGGCATTATCGAATCAAAGTGAATTGCCAAACGGACGCGCAAAGTCGACAGACAAGCAAAGTAACTTCGCTTTGTTTTTGATTTTTGTTTTTTGTTTTGTTTATTTTTGTTTTGTTTTGTCTCATTTTAGTGCTTTAATTTTTTCTTGATTGTTTTACGAGCGCAACTGAATTAATTTTAATACCCTGTCTGGGCCAACTATATGTATTGCTCAATACATATACACACACACACATATGGGAATATATTTTTTAATATCTCTTATAGATATAATTTTTGCACTCCACCACTATTGACTGATTTTACTTATGCGCAGTCCAATCAAGTGGTTGCCCTACCAATTTTGATGTGCGGGCTTGCAGAGTGAGCCTACCATATCGAGGTAGGGCTGCTGATGCTACACAGCCAGGCCGGCCACTCACTCAATGTTAGTGTCCATTTGTAGTAACTGTGGCATAAAATGTTGCTAGTGGCAAAAGGGACAACAGGGGGAACACAAAAACACAATCGAAATTAAAGAATCGTTGCGGTTTTGCGAACGCGTAAAAGGATGTGCTTTTAATTTCCAAGTCATAACTGCGCAGCAAAAGATTATTATCGCTCTTCGCCACACCACCATCTTCCGCGCTCGCCGCCTCGCAAGTTTGAGCGAAAGGTTTGCCCGTATGGCAATTTATTAATTATGCGTAAATGGGTGACCGACAGTAATACAAAAAAAAAAAAAAAATCTGTTGAAATCAGCAGAAATGCGAAAAAAGTGAACTGAGTTCCTTTGTAGATGCAAAAGAAATATGGACAGCCAGTTTGGGATCAGTTGGCTAAACAGCGATCGTAGTCCATAGTCAGTGTAGCAAGATCAGGCAGCTTATTGTCTTAACCATGTCTTTTTTGCTTACCTACAAAAACAAAAGCAAAAAATGTACGCGCGGACGTGCTTAAATGGAAATGTAGACGGTTCAAAAATCCAAAAACACATCTATAGGGTGGTCCAAAAACGGGTAACCCACATCGACTTACAGTTTTGGCAACCACTGAATGGCAGAAGAATCTTATGAGACGCTTTTTTATGACAGAAATGCACACAAAGGCGTATATAACAAGAACAAACTGTTACTATCATTCGATGATTTGTGCACATAGTGGGTTTCGAGCGCATGAACACACGAATGTTGGTTGCGCTCAAGTTTCAGCCAGTTGATTGCATTGCGCAAAGTTATTTTAGTTCAATCATAAAGTCCAAAAATACTATACGCGGAATGCTTCGCTTTGCACGGAGTCTTTTCTAATTTGAAGCTAGTCTCTCCCGAAAGGTTTTCTTTGACATTAATTGCATAAACTTACAGAAGAGGCGCGTCTAGCAGTCAAAATGTATTAAGAAATCATGAAAATAGTTTTCAAACTACAATAAATTAAAAGGGGCCAACCCGATTGGAATGCTGTTTTTCGCTATTACCCTTTTGCATCATTCGACGGAATAATCCGCGCGATCAAAATAAGGCCGCGCGAGCAAAAATTCTCTCTTATCACCAAGAGCAGAATAGACCGCGAGAACAAAAACTCTCTCCTATCACTAAGACCGGAATAGAGCTCGCGAACAAAAACTCTCTCTTATCACGAAGAGCGGAATAGTCCGCGCGAGAAAAAATCTCACTCATAATGAAGAGTGAATACTCCGCAATATATTTTTGTTTTGTTAAAGCTTGAGGACAATAAATAATTCTGTCACATTATTTTTCATTAGAACAAACAATAAAAGTCTTGCCCACGCCAGGTATTATGGATGACAGGCATTTTGAGTACATCGCACATTTCGAGCGGTGATGCAAAAGGGTTAAACTTTGGAATATTTACTATCAATCTGCAATAATCAAACTAATAATTTACTGCCTATTAGTATTAAATTTTGAAAAGAAAAGGAATATTAAAAAAAAAAATGGTATTTGCGTGACAAAAAGCATGCAATTTTTTGATTTTTTATTGTATATTTATTTAATATTTAACTTTGAAAATCACCATGAAATTTGATAGGAAATGCTTATAAATCGTAATTATTTAATCTCTTCTTTTTATTTATGTTCACAAATGTCAAAAAAGCTATGCCTGAAATTATTTTCACCAGCTTTCTAAATTTTGCAGAGCTCTCAGGATCCTATAAAAAATATTAAAAAAAAAATAATTAATGATTCTCCTCCTATTTGTGGTGTGCGACTTGATGCTCTTCCAGAAATGGAGGGACTCACAGTTTTAAGCCGACTCCGAAGGGCCATTTGTTTTTTTATAAGGAGCTTTTCCATGGCTGTAATGCGTTCGAATGCTTGCCATTATCTGCCGAGGGCAACCGGCATTAGAAAAACATTTTTCATTTTGCTGTTTCATGTACGAAGTTTCGAACCTACGCACTCCCGAATGGTAGTGACGCACCAATCCATTGGCCTACGGCGGTCGAAAATAGGTATTTATGTTTTTTTAATAAAGCATAATGCGAATTTTTTCGACATCGTTCCTAGCAGACTCGGGTTCTACAATACATGAAATTAAAAAAATATAAGCTCAGTAGAGTACAGCTTTAAAGTTAATTTCAAGCTTCCAACATTTTAAAGAAATCGATCCTTAATTAATGCAACCCATATTGACCAACCTACTATGAATGCTATTTTTTTAATACAAACTCGTACTTGCGAATTTTCGATACAAAGACTTATTTTTCACATCTATTTTTTATTTCCATTTGTAAAGCCACATCGAGATAAAGACCTTAAATTGGAAGGAAGCTCGGTTAAATTCCCAACAGAGGTGTAAGCACCAATTATACATATACATTCTGTCAAAAAAATATCGAGAATTTTTCATTTTAAAAGCGCGCATTCCACATTCTTGCATGTCTAAATTTTTTTTGCTGGAACGTTGGTACAACTGTCTTTTATAGTCTCGCAGAGGTTGAGCGTGATTTGTCAATTAGCTTGTTTTTGGCATTTAATTACATCAGTCAACCGCAGGTGTGCTCTGCAATTTTCACTGTGGATTAAAATATAGAACAAAGAATTTGTCTTAGAGTTTGTGTTTTGAACGGGATCTCGAGTGTTGGATCGTTGAAAAGCCTATGGCGACTGTGCTTTATCAAAAACATGGGTCTACGAGTGGTATGAGGCTTTTGCAAAGGGACCGAGAAGTCATGGAAGATTTGCCCCCATCTGGTCGCCCATCAACGTTTTCAACGCAAGAAAATGGTGTTGGAAAACTACACTTAATTTGGAGGGAGGTAGCTCGTGACCTTAGCGCTCTCGAATCAATTTGCAACATATTACACCATCAATTGGGGATGAGACACTCGAGGCATGAGGCTGCTCGACTAGTTCCAAGAGAGTTGAATTTCTTTAAAAAAGAAGAAGGTGGCTGAAGACATCCTTGAGCAAGTGAATAAGTGAATTCGGACCTAGCATTTATCCAGCGCATCACAACAGCTGATGAGACGTGAGTTTGACATGCAAAACAGTCAGCAGGCGGCTGAATGGCGCTATCCATATGAACCGAAACCCAAAAAACCACGTCAAAGTCGGTCAAAAATAAAAATCTGCTACTCGTTTTTTTTTTGATTATCTTGGTGGTGTGCACTTGGAATTCATTCCAAGTGCTTCTACGGTAAATAAAGAATATTATTTGGAAGCTATTTTGGAGAGAGAATGTTCGTAGGAAACAGACCGATTTGTGGAAAGAAAACTCATGGATCTTGCACCATGACAACGCACCGTCTCACAACATATTGTGAACACTTTTTTGACCAAAAACTCAACAAATATCATTGTAGAGCCACCGTATTCAAGGGGACTAACCCCTATGCCTTTTACCGTTTCCAAAAATTTAAATTGTCACTACGCGGACGCCACTTTGTCGATAGACGCCATTAAGGAGAATTCGCTGAAGGAGTGAAGAAGATGTCTTCAAACTAATCGTTGGTGTATTGTCTGGAATGGAGCCTATTTTGAAGGCGACGAAATAAATTTTGATGATTAAACAGTTATTTTGCGATTTATTGTACAATTCCCGGTACTTTTTTTGACAGAATGTAATTTAAGGAGTTTTACTCCTCTAGATGTAAAAAAAAATTAAGGAGCCAGCCGCACAAAAGAAAACACAAGTTATTAAGGATCCACTCTTAAACTTTATTTACAATTTTTGTCTTAAACCTATATCTGATTCCCAGCAACCCGTCCCGAGATCAACTGACTGATCGTTGTGACCGTTGTTTGCTTGCCACCTTCATTCGCCGGCAACGGCGCAGTTCTTGCATACCCTGTTTACAACCTGTTGTCTGAGATCGGCTTTGGTCTTGACTTCGCACGGGTGAATTTTATCGTAGAAAGTAGTTGGGAACGCCTCCCATGGCATTTTGGGACCAGATTGAATGTCTCCCTTTGAATTTAACTATGAAATAAGATATCGCGACACGTCTAATGGTAATGAGCTTTTTATATTTGTAAATCAAACTAAAACTTGCAAAAAATTGAAAATAATTTAATTTTTCAAAATTTCGAAAAGAAAAAAAAAATATTTTGTGTATCTTACTTCTTTTATTATTATTATTCTTTCAAGTAACAACATATTTACAAGTATTTTGGTTTAAGACCATTTTTACTTTTTTTGCTGTAATTTATCTACTTTCTATCCTCATTAGCGAAACTTCCTCTCAATTTTCATATTAATTGAAGATAATGTCTTTCAAAATTTGAAATTGACTTTAGAACTTTGCTTTACTAAACGTTCTTTGTTAGAATTCTATGTACTCTCTGAAGCTGCTAAGAACGATGTTGAGAAAGCTCTTTCAATATTAATTTACCCGCTCTAATGTCACCCGCATGTGACGCGAGCTGAAAAGAATATAAAGGGTGGTTAATTTTCAAGAGCCGATGTTGAATGTGAACCACACCTAAATGTCAAGTTTTTCTCTGCATTTGATTTGACATTTTTTCAATTTCTGACTAACTTAATTTGAACTATTGAAAGATATACAATCGAGCAACGCGTTAAAGTTATTCAGCTCATAACAATTCTAGAGCTAAATGATGAGATAATTCGGCACATTAACGGCATAGTACCTCAATTATGCCTCAGCATCATCGAAAATTTGGACCACCGGATGGAGGTGTGCCGCCCAGGCCGCGGTGGCTATTTTTCCGATATTTTGTTCTATACGTAATTGAGTTATACCAATATTATCATAATAAAGAAAATTACAATAACTTAGAAAAAGTGGTTAATCCAAAGTGACTCTAAAGTAACAAAAACTTTGACTGCCGGTTCTATGTTTCTTTATCAAACACCTGATTTTAATAGAAATATATTTATTAATCCCCCGTTGGGCATTAAACTTCCCGGGTCTGGAAAGATCTGTTTCGACTTGAAATGTGAGTTTCGCACATATATATTATAGCTAATGACTTGAGCTTCCAGGTAGCATCCTAACATTAAATTTTCTATAGATTAGTTATATCCATAACCTTTTGAAAAGGATCCTCGAGCAGGCCGAAAAAAAGGATTTAAAAAGTTACTCCTTAAATGCTTTTTTACACCTGCAAAATGTTACATCTGTTAGGCATCTCGGTCAGGCCAGACCTCTATGAATGTATGTACAAGCATTTGGATGGGAATATGTAGCAAATGCGTCACATTTATAATTCATTTTTAATTTTTTACCTTTTTCATTGGTTTTGGCAAGCATTGAGCTACCCATAGCAAAAAGCAAAAACAATCTCCGAAAATACTTTGGTTTGTGAAAGAAAGGATTTTTTTGATTTGCTCTTTATTTTTACATCTTTCGAGAAGAAAAAAAAAAGTTGATTACAATGAAGTTTTTGATAAAATATGAGCTGATATATAATTATAATTATAGATTCGGTGGACGGTTAGCAAAACATGCATACGAGATTTTTGAGTGCTCTTGACGTACTGGATTCTTGCATACAATACAATAGAAACTACTTTTCCGACGAAGCGTTTCACCTCCTTGCAGATAAACACGACAATCTCTCTTCGCTATGAGTGTATCAACTCCGGCTGGTATATAGTAACCAATTGCCACGAATAGTAAATGGTTTATTAAAAAGCGTTTCCGTAGCCAAACGAGTGGTGAATTGAGAGGCAACGTCTGGATTATTCATACGATTTTCGATGTTTGCAAGAACCAATGTATTTGATAAATTCGTCAAAAAATTTCGTCTCGCATCACTTTTTCTGAGCCCATCAACCTCCTTGCAAATGGGATGCTTGTAGATGATTTCCTGTGTAGTCATTGATTAAAAAGTAGTAAATTGTTTTTTTGTTTTTTTTTTTGTTTTTGTTATTACTAAAAAACAGTCTTTACGTGTAAGTGAAATTTTTACGGTATTAAAGTTATTTATAAATTTTTTTTTTTAATTTTATTAAACTATAATACATTTTTAATTTCTGTTTTATTTATTTTGGGCTAATAAATGTACATTTTTAGCTCTGAAGCTCTTAAAAAACACCCAATGCCAAAAATTTAACCCAAAAACATATTTTTTTTTCGACTCAGTTTGACCCCGAAATGGAAAGTTAGTAGATGAAAATGCTTGAATCTTCAAAAATGGTAACCCAAAAACCTACCAAAAGAAATTATAATTATATTTTTCATTTAGTCAAAGTTTGCATATGTACCTGCCCTCGAACCACCCTGTGTAAACCGCAGAAGGAAACAAAGGCAATGCGTGCTTACTTCTTTCGGTTTTTTTATATTTGAATCTTCTTGCCTAAGCTTCGATCGATATGAATGTATGTACGTGTGCCACAGAGGGTTACAGCTTATTGCTTCATCCACCGTCCACGTTTTTTAAGTCCGTACCATCGAAGGATCATTTATCAAACGCGTTGATGGTCAAGCACTTTTGTGCTACTTTCAGGCATACACGACGACTTTCCATGTTGTTATGCCAATCATAAATGATCACCACTTCCATAGGCAGTGTACATGTATTAATTTTATGTAGATGTACATATATGAGTATATGTATATGTACATGTGTATGTGGGCATGTATATGTGTATACGTACATATATTTTATATCTAGTTTTAATCTATAAATAGTCTCATACCCTTGGCATCTACTCAACGCCACAGCTAAGCAGATCATTTAAAATAGTCTTAACTGTTTGCTAATTAAGGCGCGAATTGGTTGGCATTGTGAATGTATCCTTTGTGTCTAGAGATTTTTACTTAAGCACCCTCCTTAAATGGATTTTTCTTACAGATTTATGCACTTAAGCAGATTATACTGTCCGTTTATGCTAATTAAAGAGAGAAACCGAAATGAGCAGTAAGCCTGCTAATTGTAACATTTACGATACTTGTTTCCACTTCATCCAAATCTGGGATCGTTTTATGGCAACAATACTCGTAAGCCCCGAAGAAGCAGGTCATTGCTAAGGCTGTTTGGTGTTTTAGTGATCTTTCTATACTTATGTATTTAAACAATTTTTTCTTATATTAGCATAAATAAATGAATAAAATTAAAATCACAAGCGCGAGCTTGGTAGCTATTCTTTAGTTCCTATTCTCGAAAGCTATTAACAGGCTCTCAGTGAATTTGAAAAAATCAGCTGATTGGCTGACGCAACCGAAGCCAAGACAGAGATTTGTTTACGAAAAAAATGAAATTTCGTTGGCGACATACGAAAAAAATCGACAAAAGTCTACCCTGACATTATTTCGTTGCCGTATAAACAACGACTGAGTGTGGGAATACGTGTGAAATGAGCAAACGAGTTCTGCTGCCGAATCCGCGCACGATAGAGAGGGAGTAATAAGGTGGCGCCAATCGTGTTACCGCTACTTTGCTCTCAGCAAATTTAACAGAATCGCGTGATGTCGCTCTTGTGTAATTTCTTCTTCTTATTGCATTCTCGTTCGCCTTTTCACATCTCTCTCATGCAATTGCACACATGTGATGCCACTTACTCTCTGATGGGCGCAATCTTGTTTCAATCATTCTTGGAATCCCTGCTGACGTGAACGCCGAAGTTACTCGTTCAATTTGGTTTTTCACCATAGCTTAAGACCAAACTTGGTAATCTATCATACTTGGAAGGTCGTACAATTTCGCTTCGGATGGCCAAACCTTGAAATCTATAAGTCTTGGGTTTTTCATAACTTTTGGCGTACAGTGAACCAACGGACAAGGGTCAATTAATTTTGTTCCAAAAATTTTAAAATAAATAGATAATAATTGATAGTTCTGAGTGAATTTCTGCCAAGAAAAAGCTTCTCATAAAAAACAACTGCTTTTCGGTGTCGGCTTAATACTGTAAGTCCCTCCATTTGTGAAAGAACATAAAGACTCACGCCCTAAATAGGAAGAGGAGCTCGGCTAACACCCAAGAAGGGTGTAAGCGCCAAATATATGTAAATATATATATGCTCTTTTAACTCCTATTTGGAGCATAGGGTGCCAACCACTCCTCTTCGCCAACGGGTGCGGTTTTATGCTAGGGATTTTAGTTCATTCCACGATAATCCAAGATACTTCAATTCAACTTCTGTTCAGCGCCGCCAGGTGGTACTGGCTTACTAATTCCTCCACCAGTTGGTTGAAATGGATTTCAGGGCAGCACTTGTTTAGAAACATTGTCACCATGTTTCCTTAGCGTGTGGCCAATTTTTGATGCAACGTCGATCTGGCAGACTGATAACTAACATTTTAAAGTTTCAAAGCATTAAACCTTACTATCAACGATGGGGCGCAAGTTTCGAAAGGCTGGAAATTTGTCTTGAATTTTGAAAGTTTTTTCTCTCACAGTGTTGACCATTTTCTTCATATAACGAACGCACGATATTTTTTTGCATGCACATATATTTCTAGGCGTTTTATTTCTTTTCGTTTTAAAGGGTGATCAATTTAGAGGTATTGGATTTTAAAATGAAATAAAGCAATGCAAATTCAAATTCATTGGGCGATCTCTATTATTTTTATGTTGAACCATTCATGGCATTAATTTTTTGAAAATAATCCCGTTGAAATGTTGGCCGCAACTGCACCGTAATTCGCACATCCATAAACACCAATTTTGGATGACTCGCTGAAGAACTTCGGTCGGTATCTCGTGAATAACTTTAGTAATGTTGACTTCCAATACCTCAATCGCAGCTAGTTTATCCATAGATCATTTAGACTGTACATATCCCTACAAATGAAAGTGCAAAGGAGTGATATCACACGATTTTTTTAGCCGATCCACTGGTCCGAGACGAGAGATAAATTGATCACCGAAACGACGACGCAGTAAATCCATTGTTTCATGGGCTGAATGGCAAGTTGTGTCTTGTTGGATTCAAATGTTGGGGAGATATATACACACACAAATGGAGGGACCTACAGTTTCAAGCCGACTCCGAACGGCAGATATTTTTTATGAGGGGCTTTTTCATGGCAGAAATACACTCGGAGGTTTGCCATTGCCTGCCGTGGGGCGACCGCTATTAGAAAAACTTTTTCTTTATTTTGATCTTTCATCGAGATGCGAACCTACGTTCAGTCTGAACTCGGAATGATAGTCACGCACCAACCCATTCGCCTACTGCGGCCGCGCTTCAATTTCCGGCATCAAAAAGTCGTTTATCATGGCGCGAAAGTATTCGCGATTCACTGTTACATTGGCGCCAGCCTCGTCGTTGAAGAAATATGAGCCGATGATTCCTCCAGCCTATGGACCGGACCAAAAGGCTGTTTTGAATGAATGTAATGGCTGTTTTTGAATGGCTTCAGGTTGCTCTTCATCCCAAATATGGCAATTTTGCTTATTGACGTAGCCATTCAGCCAAATCGCAAAACAGCATAAGTTGGTCTGAGATCGCGATAAGCACTTTTCACAGAGTGTCGATAATCGTAATAAAATTGTACGATTTGTAAACCTTGTTGAGACGTAAGTGTTTCTATGATGAAAGTTAATGAATACTAATAAAAATTATGTATTTAGTTGGATCTCGTGATCTGTCTGGCAAACGCTGTTCTAAAAAGTACCTCCAATCTGATCACCCTCTATAAAATTTAGAGCTACTACAGATGAAATAGTGGACATTTATAAGCTGCGCTCCGTACTTTGAAGCTTCATAACCCGTTTGAGAATTGCAGACATCTGTGCTAGGCGCAAATAAACCCCACTCACGGCTCGCTTACAAAGGTAACAGGTAGAAAAGTGGGAAACAAATCACAGCCGAGTGTAGTAACCCGCTCGTAGAGATACAATACGGAATACAATGCTAATAAAACCGTTAATAACGCAAATCATTACTCTTTTGCTGCCGCATATCAAATAAATCTTCCAAAAAGTTCTAGTGATATAAAATCAACATTAAATGATATGAGAAACATGTGACATGATTACATACATTTTAGAGAATACCGAACAACAGCAGCAGCTAGACTACAAGCAAACGCAGAACGAAGTGATTATTCTTAGTAGGCAACATTAGCATTTCACCTACATACACCGCCGAGCGCAGAAGAGGCACGTAGGTACTTGCAATGACATAAATAAGGGTATGAAAGCATACTAACATGCATATTTAAATGCCTAGTTAAATGTGTAAAAATATATAAACATAGTGCCACATGTGATATCAAACTTAAATGCATGCATGTATGTATGTGGCACGTAGAAGTATGGACACCATGCGAAGACGTTGCACCGTCCAAGTGTTCAACGCTTCTTCGAACGTTATTTATGGCACACATTTTGTATGCGTAGCACGTGCAACAACGTTGCTGTACAACAGTGTTAACGACAAATGTACGTACATGAGGCGGTGAATAGCACACACACACACACACGTGCACACAAACACAAACTCCATGGTGTTGGGGTACTTGACGCCATGATCACTTGCATTGGCAAGTAGTAACAAATTTAATTTCAAACTATTTTTCAATTGATGGCCATCGAGTGCGCGCTC
>JAYXIM010011298.1:0-142760 GCA_037575425.1 Anastrepha fraterculus | reverse complement strand
TTGGGCTGACTCTACCTGCTAAAACGGCTGTAGAATCTAAAATACTGGGAATATCCTTCCAAAAATTTGACGGTATATTTTTAAAAGCCCATACTTTCGACATATCAAAAAAAAGCGATTTTTTGAAAATTCTGGAAGATCGGGACCCCTTAAATAATAATGTCTTTAAGTATGTAGGACGACGGTGGCCGCCGTAGCCCAATGGGTGGGTACGTGACTACCATTCGGATTTCAGAGACAGAACGTAGGTTTGAATCTCGGTGAAAGACCAAAATGAAGAAAAAGTTTTTCTAATAGCGCTCGCCCCTAGGCAGGAAATGGCAAACATCCGAGTGTATTTCTACCATGAAAAAGCTCCTCATAAAAATATCTGCCCTTCGGAGTCGGCTTGAAACTGTAGGTCCCTCCATTTGTGGAACAACATCAAGACGCACACCACAAGTAGGAGGAGGAACTCGGCCAAACACCCAAACACCCATGTAATTGTTAACAGCCGTATTTTAAATAAAAATGGTGAAACCTGAAGTAATCAAAATTTAAATTTTTACAAGTTTAATGTATAAAAAAGTGGGCGTCCACAAAAACCAAAAAAAATTTTTAAATAAGTTTAAAAATCATACTCGTATATCTCAAAAGTCATTACTCCGAGTAGGTAAAGTAATCATAAATGCTTTAAATTATAATGTCTTTAAGAATCTAGGATGAGTTTCTTAGTCTTCTTCTTCTTTTTCTTAGCTTCACAATCCGTGGTGGACCATAGCTTCATCAACAATTTTTCTCCACTTTATTCTATCCATGGCTACATCTCTCCAGTTGTGTACGTTCATTTGCTTAAGATCTGATTCGACGCCATCTAACCATCGCTTTCGTGGGCGTCCTCTTTTTCTTCCTCCAATGGGTGTTAAAATAAAAGCTTTCCTAGCATTTCGCTCTTTCGGCATGCGCAGTACGTGCCCAATCCATCTAATTCGTTGGGCTTTGATAAAACGTATTACATTTTGTCTTTGAACGATTTCTTCGATTTCATTGTTGTAGCGAATGCGATAGCTGCCATCTATTGTTGCAATCGGACCATAATTTTTCTTATGATACGTCTTACGAAGCACATCAGCTGATGAGTATCATTTATTTTCAGCGTCCATATTTCTGCGCCGTATGTAAGGACGGGTCGTATCAGTGCTTTGCACATTCTTGTTTTCTGTGCTCTGGACAAATCTTTTTAGTTTCCTAGTAGCCCCGCAAATTTACATATAACAGATTGCTCATTGTAAGTTACATGCTAGTTCCTCGTATCATCCACAGGTGAAAGGAGTTTGCAGGCGTTATTTAATAGAAAGTAATTCTAATTAGTTTTTGACTCACACATATACATATGTAGAAAAACAGACAGCATTTACAAACGCACGGAAGCATTTTGCCGAGAATAAATGCGAAAAACGAAAATAAGTAATGGATTTCAAACGTAATAATGTTATTGCACTATATTTGGCTGGGAAATCACAACCAGCCATTGTTCGTGAGCTCGAGCACCTTAAAGTAAATGAAGCTTTTGTTTATCACACCATTACTCGTTACAATGATACTGGTAGCATCGCGAAACGTCATGGAGGTGGTCATCAAAAGACTGCAACGTCTCACATCTCGCAGACAGACGATCATTTCGGTGGCAGACCATGAACGTTTCAATAGGACTTGGCACCGCTCGAGTGGACCAAGAAGGGCTAAAAAACAATGTTCCGTACTTCATAACGTCCACACAATGGCTCTCAAATTTACCAGACGGGAATCCGATGGATTATTCTCTTTGGGCCATTTTGGAGAGCAAGGTCCGAACTAAAAGATTCACTAGTCTCGAGGTGCCAGTGCTCGCGAGTCGGCCAAAATACCTGCGAATCACATTCGGGCAGTTTGCGATTCCTTGCTGGACCATCTCAAGGCCATAGTCAAGACAAGAGGTGGTCATATCGTGCGAAAGTAAGTTGGTTCTTAATTTTATATTTTTTTCACACGTTTTTTTTTTTTTTTTTTTTTGAATTGAATAAAAGTAATTTTCAAAACTAAATTTATGCCCTTTTCAATTGGTTACACTTTGAATGCCTGACTTTGTAGTATGACAACCATAATATGACCTCTAAATAAAGACGGCGTATTCCAATTTCGAATGCACCAGACATGTATTTAACAACTTTAGCGTATATGGATCAACAAAGTCCGAACTAAAACGTCGAATAAAAGCGAATGCGGAATATTACATTGAAATGGTGTAATTTGAATGTGTTTGAAAAGAGAATTTGGAGCCAAATACCACACTAATCAATGTGGTTGGAAGTGAAAAAGTATAAGGTTTAGAATAAGAAACATAAAAGCACTTGCTTATATTTACATCTAACTTATTTCTTTTACAGCAAGAAACGGCGTTATCTAGACCATATTCAAGATTTAAAGAATCCACTGCTCTTGCGATCGCGGAGTATATCTTTAAACCATCGGCATGAAAGAGAAAAATTGCGTTATTAAAACAACTAGAAATGTCATTTATAAAAATTATAAAAAGTAGGCGACCCAGTATACTGCTCTGGGGTACACCAGAGAACGCAATAAAAGTAATAGATGACGCTCCATCAACATTAGCAGCACACCTCCGAGAGGAGAGATAGAATTTATTCTATTTTAAAAGAGTGGAATGAAATCCTAATGACCTCAATATCGAAATTAAAACCATGTGATTAACCTTACCAAAGGCTTTTGAAAAGTCTGAGTAAACAGTGTCAACATGACCCTGTAAGATTTAAAACAATGGATCTACCTTTCTTGAAATCAGGTTCGTCTGCTGAAATATAACGATTAACAGCAAAATAAATTTTATAATTCACTATTAGTTCGAATAATTTTGAAACCGTGGATAATTTGGCAATAGGTCCATAATTGGCAATATTGTTTTTATTGCCAATTTTGAATACTGGACTAATAGTTGTTACTTTCCAGGCAAGTAGGAACCCTCCTTCAAAGGATTTGTTAAACATTTGGATAGGCGATAGCAGAGCAGTTTTTAAAAAGATACGAAAATAGCCCATCTACATCAGATTTTGTTGATGATTTGAGGTTAACGAATCATTATTGATTGAGAAATTTATGTTCACCTTATGTTAACTTAAAAAAATTGGGCATCTCACTTTCTCTATGACAAAAAAAAAAGAAAAAAAGCTCAAAGGCAATCACTGCAAGTAGGTATGTGGTTTAGGGGTTAGGGAATCAACAAAGGGCGCTCGGGCGCTCTGGTAATCGATAGTAAAACTTTAAGTGAGTTTTTCTCAAAACTATGTGTTTTGGGACTGGTGATTCCTGATGGAAGGTGTTTTTTTTCAAAAATTTCGATTTTTTTAAAGAATTTATTGTCGGTTTTTTTTTCGAAAATCGGAAAGATATTTCCTGAGGCCGCCATATTGTTAATTTTGAAAAAAGTTTCGATCAGGCACAAAATTATCTTTTAATAAAACTAATTTCTCTTGTCCGATTGATTTTAGATGTATTTCGAAGGACTTGTGATGATCACCGCAAGAGACTTCTGGATAAACGGGCTCCACAAAAACAGCAATAACTTTTACAATTATTATTTTTTTTTTAAGTCTAGTCGAAACCTGATGCATTAGTGCTACGTTTCTATTTTTGTAAAATAAAGCAACTGACTAACAAAAAAAGTTATTGAAAATCATCATTTTTTCGAGTCTCTGACTAAGGGGCCCTTAAATCACTAAAATCTGTATTTCGCGAGTTGGAAATCAAAACATTTATTTATTTTTATAGAAGTGAATAATCAGTACACTAAGCCATTAAAATAAAATTCTCTGCTTCAACGACAGAGCTGCCCATGTCACGCATTTGCTAGTAAAAGTAAAATAAAACTCGTAACAAAAGTCATTAATTGAGTCATATAAACGTTTTTTTTTTGTTGGACGTTGGCGCTTATCAACACTTTTGCTTTTATTCAGTTGATGAAATTATACAATTTTTTTCCGCTTATTAGGCAGTTCATTAACATTTTTCGTGTTATTATTTCAAATGTCAAATATTGTCGTTGGCCATTAATTATGGATAATTAAATTTTGTGGGTTTTCAACACCGAGAGTAAGCGTCTGCCCCGCTTTTGTTGCTGTTGTTGACTTTTTTTTTGATTTTTGCTTTTTCTTTTTTTGCGCCTTAAGCACGCGTTAAAAATCTGTCTTGGGCATGCGTAGCATAAACAATGTCCAAATAGATGAAGACATGAATCATCACCAAAGCTTACGAAAGCCAATAAGGTGGGTTACTCATACATATGCATGTATGTATGTATGTGTGTAGGAACCGCGCGCGTTACTCCCTGCTTGCATTTGCACCAACTCAGCACCCGGCAAGTTTTAAATTGTATGACATAATTTAAATCATTGTTAACAAATTGATTTTCTGCTCAAGTAAATTTTTCAAGTTGTCCGATATTTTGTAATTCTTGCTATTATTTGAGTTTCTTACGGTTTTATGCTGTTCAGTGTTGTTGTTGTATGGCTGCGATATGTAGCTACTGGCATTGGCCAAGAGCTCTTGGCATTTCCGTTTCAACTGCTTCATAGTTTACAACTTTTTGGCTTTTTCGAACGTTTGTGCTGATTTTTTTTTTTTTTGATATTTTTATTTTTTTTGTGTTTTTATTATTTCTTAACCCACGCTTTTAGTCTCGCTTAATTTATTTATGCTCTGATTTCGAAATTCCGTGCTGCGAGCATCGTGCGCACCTTTTGCATTATTTTCATAGTAAATGTATGTGTATTAATGTGTATGTATGGGCTTTATAAATACGGATGACATACATAAGTACATATTAACATTTTTTCAGTCATTCGTATAAAGAATCATAGGTATCCTGCGTTAAATATGTATTAGCTATAGCCCTAAGACTTACTGACAAGTTTTGACGGTTTATTTATTTTTTATTTAATTTTACATACTATAATGCAAATTCAGTTAATTCTCTCAAGCATTATAAACGAATTCTCATATTTTGTGCAAATTAGAAACAAAATTTCACTTTTTTTAATCGGAATTTTAAGAAAAATTTCGGGTATGCAATTTATGCCCCTTTGAGTTTTGTGATAATAAAGTGCGAGTTTCCAGTGGCTTTGTTAATTTTTAATATTTAGTTAACGGTGTTTAATGTCATCTTTTAAATAAATAAAAAAAATTATTATTCGTGATATGCAAAAAATTTTCAAAAATTAGCCAAAATTCAACAGGTTCCTTCATAGTATTTTTCCTCAATTTTTGATCAAGGAGTTAGGGTAGTCAGTGGCTCGAAAAAATTATGATATTCAGTATTTTTTTTTTGATATTCAATTGCTTTATTTTACAAAAATAAAAACATAGCATTAATGCTTCAGGTTTCGGCTTGACTTAAAAAAAAAAATAATAATTGTAAAAGTTATCGCTGTTTGTGTGGAGCCCAGAGCTCCTCGGGGATTCATCTAAAAAATATCGGAGAGGAGAATTAGTTTAATTAGTAGATAATCTTGTGCCCGATCGAAGCTTTTCTTCAAAATTAACAATAGGTGGCCTCAGGAAATATTTGTCAGATTTTTTAGAAAAAAACCGACATTTAAGTGTTAAAAAAACCAAATTTTTGAAAAAGAATTCCTTCAATCAGGCACGAGTTTTTATGTTTTTCAAAAGCAGTATAAATGTTATTGAAATCCACCAAGCGGTTTTTAACTTACAGTGATCACCAGCTCAAAAAACATAGTTTTGAGAAAAAAGCATTTAAAATTTTGCTATCGATTTATGTAGAGTTATATAAATTATTTATTTACTTACACTGTGTCATCTATACCTGGGCCATATAATTGTTCTTCAGCCGTAATAGGGGTATTATTAAGGGGAAGAAAAAGTGCTCCTACTCGCCTCCCGCTGTAGGTTTTCATTCATGAATGAAGAAATAAATCAAAATGGCCATAATTTTCCTTTTTTAATGAAAGGTGAAATTTTAAGGAACGTCGTCATGGCACGGAAAATTAAAACAAATCAGTAAAAAAATTTTCTGAAGTAACTTTGTTTTAATAAATTTTTTTAAGCAAAATTTTTTTTAACAAAATTTTTTTATGAAATTTTTTTTTAATTTGGTGAAATTTCAAGGAACGTCGTCTTGGTATGGAAAATTTAAAAAAATCAGTAAAAAAATTTGTTTAACCGTTTGAGTGCGATTCGTCGATATAGCGACGATAACTAGTTACTCCAAATTTGCGGCGCGTCGCTATAGCGACGATTGCATCACTGGATCTAAAAATCCAAAGCGTTCCCGGCTAATATGCAACATTTGCAAAAAAGGTGTGCATGGTACATGTGTGGGGAACCACAAATGTGCCAAAATTTGAATAATAATGCCGGAACTTGTTGTAAAAAAAAATAAAAGATGATATTAAAAAAATGTAAATAAGTTTTTCTTATAATCATAACTAATAGTTTAGTCTACAAAATAAAAATAAAATTATTGAAATATGTAATTTTTTGTGTTCTCTATGCTTATATTTGTAAAGCCATCATATTTCAGTTTTCTTAGACCAAATTTTGCTTCGCAATTTTTGTATGTATTAAAGAAAATAGCTTAGCACTCAAACGGTTAAGCAACTTTGTTTTTAATACATTTTTTTTTAAAAAATTTTTTATAATAATAACATTTTTTTAATAAAATTTTTTTAAACAAAATTTCTTTATGAAAATGTTGAAGCTTTTTTTAAAACGTTGGTAATTAATAATCTGAAGAAACCCTAATATATTAAAATTTTACTGATATCGGAAAACAGCTTAAAACATATCACACTACTGCCGGGTCCAATGAACCCGAATAAGATTTTATTGTGTTCCCATATAAATGTGTGAAATCGAAATTTTTTTCTTCACTCATCTTATAGTAAATCATTTCAATAATGTTGTGTGAAAATTTTAAGTGGATCGGAGCAGAATTCTCAAAGTTATATATATTGTAGGCACTCTACCTCGAATGCGGAGCATCGATAATTTCTCAGAGTCATTTTTTTAAACGCGTTTTTCCCAAAACGACTTCTTAAAAGTCGGTGCCAATCACAACTCCGAAACTATTCAACCGATTCTTTTCAAATTTGGCACACGTTTTCTAAATCAAAAATACCTCCCCCTTACACTGTTTTTTTTTTTATTTTTTTTTTTAAGGTTGTTTTTCACTTACAAATATGGCGAAATTTTTCGCCAAAAATGCTCGTTTTACGTTTTTTGCCACCAAAACTACAAAAATTAAAAAAAAAAAATTTATTAATGTAGGGGGGAGCATTACGTCATACTTTAACTGAAAAATTCGACTTTTTTAGTTTCAGATGATTCTACGACGAATGCCGATTGGCACCGCAGAGCACCTCTCGAAAAACATATCTCCAAAAAAACTCTGTCATGGGCTTATTTGTCAATATTTTATTATTAATATTTTTTAAAAACTTATTGAAAAGATGTACAACAACATGCAACTGATTTTATTAAAGTATCTTAAGCCATATTTCTGTAAAAAATTCAAAAAAAGTGTTTTTTTTTTAGCGCTAAACCCTACCACCCCCTTAAGCCTAAAAGACTACGATGAAAAAAAAAAGTTAACCACTATCAATTAAGTAGTTTTTGTTTTTGTAAGACCTTTTCAAACGAAAGTAGATGTTCATATGAGAAAAATTCGAGTCTTCGTTGTATGGAAGAAAACCCTCGATATGATAAGCAAAACAAAAAAAAAAAAAACAATTGTAAGAAATCAACTCGATTGTATTATACGCAAATTCAATGAGCTTAAAAAGTTTACAATTTTTTTTTTCAATTTGCGGAACATTTGAAGCCTTGATTGATATAGCTTTTGCGTGAGAATGAAGTACATTCAGATACAGAAATTATTAAAATTAAATAGAAAATAATTAAATTTGCCAATAAGTCCCTGTGATATAGTGCCCAGTGTATTTGTTCAAAGTGTGAAAAGTATGTGTTCACTCGAGGCGCGATTACCTCGAAAAATAAGAAAAGGCGTAAAGTCATATAGTATTTATGCATAAACATCTTAGACAGCGAACTTATCAGCTGCTCCTCGTAACTATGTACCAACTATGTGCAGCTACTGTAGCTGCAGCGACTGATCTTAAATTTAGTGTCGCGATTGGCTGAGTCATCATTATTGTACACCGCGAAGGTGCTCGCTTAGATCAGGCGAAGGCTGGCGGTCAGTGGTTGGCGAACGCCAAATCTTCAACTCACAAATAAAGCAAAAAGGTATGCAAATAAACCAAATGCAAAAGAAGTCAACTATAGCTACATAAAGTAGCATAAGCAAAAGCAAAACCAAACTAGCGCATTGACGCAAATTAAATGAAAAAAAAACATTGTTTGCCATAATCACGCCACCTTCTTTTCCGCATAATATAGAGTCCGTGTGTTTCTTCTTTGTCTTTTTTCGTTAAAAATGTTCGGTTGTTTCAAAAGCGCTCTATGCAGGGGTTATGAGTCTTCATAGGTATTACGAGCATGTTTTATTTATTTGCAATTCTATGCTGTGCTGTGTTGTGTCTACCTGCCGTGTCAGCGCAGCGTCACGTGCAGTTTGACGTTCGTCAAGTGTGCGCCGAAAAGTGCTGAAATCGCATTAGTGGCAGCGGACTTGTGCCAGCCAACACAAGACACTGAATGAGCTTCAATTGCCAGCACACGAAAGTTATTGTAGTATACCTATACAGATATATATGTATGTATGTATGCATGCGCTATTTCCTACCTACCATCACACCGTGTAATCTTATATACACCCTTCACACCTATCGCTGGATCTTTTTTTTTTTCTACGCTGTTATGCTGAGAATTACTGGAAAACCGATCATCAAATGTTACTGATGTTTTTAATTTTCAGCGCATGAATAGTTGACTCTAAGCGAGCGCGCGAAAGAGCGGGGAGGACCTTGGCGCGCATCGCCAGACACTTTGCATTGGTTAGTTTTTGCGCTACCAGGGACAGCGAATGAGTCATCCCAGCCATTTGGCGGCGCAATCAGAAACACAGACACAGACGGACCGAAGAGTGAGCGTACCAGCAGGTAAATAGTACCCATAGCTGAGTAAAAATAAAGAAAGCCAGAAAGCCTGAAGGCAGAATCCACTTGAATGCGCCGTCAGACTGGCAGACAAGCCAAGCCAGATTGGCGACAGCGCCAACGGCGGCGAGACCCCAATCAAAGAAGATCGACGTATTGTTGGTTTGGGGCTCTTCGGCCGTCGGGCAGTTAGACTCAAAGATACTGATCGCTGTGCCGGCCAGAGAATGTGTGCTTGTGTGTGTATTAGGGTGGAGTAATTAGTGTACGAAAAGTTAGTTAATGCAGACTTTTAACAGTTTTTTTACGAATAAGTTGCAGGATTTTGCTCAGAGGCAATTTGTGTACAAGTGAGTGGGGAAGTGGGATCAAGCAAAAATACGGATCATGTCGAAAATAGTGTAAAAAAATGTATTGAATTGTATTTTTTTTGTAACCGCTATTTATTGTTGAAGCAACTATTTCAGATTTTATAGTTCAATATTTTGATCAATCCATATATTTTTAATATTTTCATTTATTTCTATACTCTCTAATTTCTTCTTTGTTCAATTATTATTACAATTTTTAATATTATTATTTACTTTTTTTTTAATTCAGTTTCAGATCTGCTACTATGATGCCGTCCTCTCCCAATCCGCCTCAAACAAAAAAGGTGTGCCACCCTAATGTGCATTACTAAATTCGCAAATATGTGCGAAATTGGTTTGAGTATTCACAGTCCACTATGGCTTCCGCCCAAATGGGCCGCCGTGCGTTATGGATGTGTGTGTATATTTTTTGCTCTTTGAGGATCAACAAGCACACGATCGATGGATCGATTGCGCGCTACAATTGTAGTTGGTATAAGAGCGAAAAGACTTGCAGCAAAATCAAAAGAAAAAACTAAGTATACAGAAACAAAGAAGGCAAATCTAAGAAAACTTCATTATTTATAACTTGAGGTGGACAAAGGTTCGGACTTCTCACGTACATACTCGTAAATGTGTAACCCAGTAAGCAAATATGTAGATGCTTGAATGGTTCTGTAAGCCATAAGCAGACTTTCATTAGGTTAGGTTAAATGGCTACCCTTGCAAGGGGCCCACTTGGACATAAAATTAAAATTTGTACGTTGAGATACCATACAGGGAAGGGAGGGTAACAGGAAAGGGGGACGGACCAGACAAAATACAGGGCTTGGATTAGAGGGTTTGAGGCTTGACGACCAACGAGTTGCGATTTACGTTTGTGTTGACCGCTTCAAGCTGCTAATGCATTTCACTGGATTTGTGATATTTAAGTCCACACTAGTTAAGGTATTACTTTTAGAAAGGCTCTACGGATGGTACTCTGATCTCAAAATGTTCACTGGGTTGTATGTATTCGAGTACGTATATATATTGTATCTTTATAGGTAGGTAGCTTTGTTTGACCGCTTGGGCGGCAGCTGCCACTGGCCAAGTTCCGTTCGTGGCAGCAAAAGTTACTATGAGTCATCATTGAATTTATGTGATCGTTGCACCTTATTGTTACCTCTGATGTGATGATTAAAATTAATTTTTTATTTTTTTATTCGCTTTTTCTCTTGTGAATTTACACACATACTCGTACACGCATGCATATTTATTTCGCTACGCATTGCATTCATTGTTGTAGCACAGAAAATATATTAATATAGCAGAACTTAGATTAGTTTTAATGCTCGTAATATTAATGTTGCTTAAATTTTTTAAATTACATTGTTGATTGATATATACAGTCTGTCGATTAGAAGCGTGACCGCCATAACTATTTGACCATTTCGATTCAAACAAATTCCCTTGCATGGGTTTATTGTAATATTTATAAAACGCAATCTATTTACTAAAATTTATAGCCACATATGGTCCAAGCAGCTCACAAATTCCGGGCTTAGCCCAAGTACCCTCCGGGTAGCTTCCGAACATCCGTTCGGGAACGAGATAATGTGAGGAGGCGAAGCAACCCAGGATAGCTGGTTATGCGCTAGGTTTGGGACTCGCCACGTAAAAGTCCCCCCGCCCCAATGAAAAGACGAACAAAGCCTAGGATGAGAATTTCCTATTCCTATGATTTGAGGGCATGCACCTAGTCCCTTAATGGGGAAGGTGCCTCTGCCCGCCTGGTTGATGTCTTCGTGAGAGTAAAGGCTGACATTACTGCCATCCAAGAGATGCGATGGACGGGGCAAGGAAAGAAAACCATAGGACCTTGCGACGTCTACTACAGCTGCCATGTAAAAAGCGCAAATTCGGTGTCGGTTTTGTTGTGGGAGAGAGACTTCGTCGCCAAGTACTGTCGTTCACTCCGGTGGACGAGCGTCTCGCAATAATCCGCACCAAAGCGAGGTTCTTCAACATCTCACTCATATGCGCCCACGCTCCGACAGAAGGAAAGGACGATGCGACCAAATATTCCTTCTATGAGCGCTTGGAAAGTTCCTATGACCGCTGTCCCCACCTCAACATAAAAATCGTACTTCGTGACTTCAACGCTAGGGTAGGCAAAGAGGGAATTTTTGGACCCACATGCGGAAAATTCAGCCTGCACTAGGAATCATCTGGTAACGGATAGAGTCTGCAGCAACCGAATTCCGGCATAAAAAGATACACCAAGCTACCCGGCTGCCTCCTGATCGAAAAACGCGAAACCAGATCGATCATGTTGTGATAGATGGAAGTCACGTTTCTAGTGTTCCAGATGTTCGTACGATCCGAAGAACCCTGCATCAACTCGGATCATTACCTTGTTGCGGCCAAACTGCGCACACGCCTCTGTACAGCAAAAAACGTGCAGCGAACTACGCAAGGGATGTTCAACATCGGAAAGCTGCAATCAGAACAGACATCTAAAAGATCCGCCACTCGACTCTCACTCCTACTCCCAGAGAGTACGACCCAACAATCCAGCATGTACTCGTACGAGCAATGGCATTAAAATTGGCGGTAAACGCAAATAAATGACCAAATTCTTTTTAAAGCAGTAGCGCCAAACATGAACCTTAAGTGAATGCTTAACAGTTCGTTGAAGTTGTCGACTATCAGCAGTACACCAGGATATGCAACTATTCACTCAAAATGAAAATTAATAACATTTTACGACAATTCCGTTCTGCAATTTGCCTTAGCCCATGCAAGTCCTTCTTCAATGTGTGATACTGAGAGCAGCGGTTTACTCAATCCCCTCCGGAATTTGTGCATGTAAGCATTCTTCAATCGTGTCTTTGGATACATTAACACCTTTTCCTTAAAACTGCTTCAGCTTCACGCAACGACAAGTTCGGCTTTGTCACAAAGAAATTAATGCTCTTCGGATATCTCCAAAAAATTTTATTTTCTGAATATCGAAAAGCACCGTTTTTGTGCGAACAATTCATAAATTTATTTATTTATTTTAGGTTTTTAAGGTGAATCTCGAAGAAGCCAATCGTGAGAAATGCCTGAAACGTAGTGACAGTCCTAGAAAATTTGGATTAAAAGGATGCGCTACTGCAAACCCATCCGATTATTTTGGATTTTGTTAACTTTTTTTTGGAATTTCTACATACCACTTTTATTCCATATTTTTTCGGCACAGTTTAATGGCTCAGAGTTAAAGGATGTTAGCTATATATTGTAATTTATACCTAAGGGTTAATTCCATCTAAGAATGATAATCTATATCATATCTAAACAAAATATGATTTTTTTTTATTTAGTATTGCATTTTCGTCGAAGCTCGAGGTACCTATTATGAGAAAAAGTATTTGAAAGCCAAGAAGTATAGAAGGCAAATAAACAAATATAAAAGTTGCAGCGCTTAGTGCTTCAGAAATCGTTCATATGGATTTTTTTTTAAATCAGTCAATCAATTTCAAATTGCTTGCCAGCATTAATGAATAATTTTTTTAAATTGAACTTCGTATTATTTCTTATTTAGAAGCGAAAGCATTCAGTATATATATTTAAAAGTATATTTAAACTTGTCTGTTATGTAGATCACTGGTCATCTTTGACTAGCTCATCTAACGGTAGGCCCAGAAAACTTGCTGTTTCGACAGGTTGGGTCCGGAGGGGGAGAAGTGTTAGATGAGTAGGTTTAATGGGGCATGTGAAAAGGTGGTTAGTGTCGTGCGGGGTGCCTTCACATGCTGGACGTATGTTTAGTATGTCGGGGTCGATTCTGGATAAGTAGAAGTTTAACCTGCTACAATATCCAGAACGTAATTGTGCCAAGCTTACGCTTGACTCTCGGGAAAGTTGGACCTCTTCGTCTGCGATTGGTGGTGGTTGGACTCCCATAACGGCATTTGGGGATCGGGAGCTAAAAAGGTGGCGATGAATGTCGTTTATGGCCTGTATGTACACTGCAAATCCGCAGTTGAGGAAATGCCTCCTGATGTGCCTGGGAGGTGGCTCAGGCTCGAGCAGGTGTCTGCAGGGGTGAGGTCGCGGTAACACCCTAGCAGAAGCCGCTTACAGATCAATTTGTTATGTTCCTTAACAGGCAGCATAAGCGCCTCATCGTGTAGGTGTTGTATCGGTGACATCAGAAGACATCCTGTCGCGGTCCTTAATGCAGTGTTTTGGCAGGTCTGAACCTTCGTTCCCTGCGAATCACTGGTTCCAGGCGACCAGACAGGCGCAGCATAGTTTAGAACCGGTCGGCCTATTGCTTTAAAGGTCGACTGCAACATTTCCTTGTTTTTGTCCCAAGTGCTGCCGGCGAGCAACTTGAGAACCTTGTGGCGATTCTGTACTTTAGTTGCAATCGCGACCTTCCCTTTGAGTTGCAGTTTGACCTCCTTTGTTCAGGTGGTAAAGATAGTCGCCCTGGGCTTACTGGGGGAAAGTTGTAGATGCCTCGCAGTGAAAAAGCGAGGAAGGCAGGCGAGTTAGTCATTCCCATGACAGCTGGTTCCATTTTATCGGAATGACTCGGATTTTTCCCGACCAAGGGCTGCTGCCCCAGTAAACTAGCCCTGTCTACTGTACCGTACCTCGTGCTTACGTCACATTATCGTTGGTGTAAAAACACGAGGGAAAACTGCATAACTTGTACACTTTAGCCGACAGAGTTTCATATTTTTTAGGGTGTCATTTTTGGTCAATAATTGAATATTTAATTGTTATGTCTCATGAAAAGCGGGAGCCATTACTTGTATCCAAACTTTTGGGGGAGATTTAAAAGATTTTAGTACATTTCTAAGTACCCTCATTTGTATGTGCGTTTATTAGTAATATTTTTATAACCTTCTTTGTTTCGTCCAAAATTACCTGCTTCTTGAGTCTACCGTTAGGTAACCTTTAGCACCAAATTTAACAGCTTCACAGATATGTGCGAGGTTAAGTAAAACCTCTTAACTTACAACATCTACCAAGACGTTTGATGCTCCTCATTAACCTCGCTTTGCAGGCACAAATGAAATCATTTGAGTTCACAACAATTGAATATAAATCTATTAAACTCCATAGATGTTTCTAATTTAACACCACCATAAATGGTAATAAGCATCATAACTGAGAAAGGCATTTGTAAATAGCAGAAGAAAGAACCCCTCAGGTAACCTGAAGAGCTGCGCACCTGTAAATAGGTGTAGAATACTAAATTAGTGATTATGCCACAGCTTAGTAGCTGACTAAAGGCCAATCTACAAGGTTGATATGACAGTGAAGCATCGGTGAAGAGGGGAGGGAGAGAATTTAATGTGATTTCAGTTTTTCTAGAGACAGCGAAGTAGGCATCTCCATCTCTGTGGTAGTGACATATTTTGATGCTTAAAACTGATGCCAAGCGTAAAATACTAATTTCTTACTTCTGGGTGGGTCAACCAGTAGCAACTGTTTCCTATCGCATTATGACATGCACGTAGATACACACATAAATGTACATGCCGGGTGATCCAAAAATAGGTATATTTGAAAATATCAAATGAAATGTTCGAAACTCAATGAAATTTTTATAGAAAGTGAGCAAATTTACAATATTTAGCAGCTCAATTCTGAGTGGCGGCCAACGTAGCCGAATGGGTTGGTGCGTGAATACCAATCGGCAGTGCATAGTTTCGAATTTCCGTGCACGAACATCAAATAATAGAAACAGGTCGCCCCTCGGCAGACAATGGCAAACCTCGTAACCTCGACCAAACATCTAACAGAAGTGTGCGCGCTAATTATTTTTTTATTTGTTTTTTTTTTTTTTAAGGAAATGGTGGCCCTTTAATGATCACTGGAGGTTATTTAAAAAAATTGAAGTTAGAGTTTATTTCCAGAACAATGCCGTAAGAGAATGCTATTCAACTCTGTGTGGTTTAAAAGAATTAGTCAAGTTTAAAATTCGTATCGTTTTTATCGAAGACTTTGTTAAAAAAAATTGCAATAATTATATCAATAAGTTATAACATATATATTCGCTGTTGCTGTTTACAAACACTTCCTACCTATCGACCAATTTCTTAATGCCGTTCCGCCAAAAATGGCCTGGTCTTGTGTCAAAGAAGTTGTTGAGCCGGTTTTTAAGGACCTCTTTGTTATCGAAGGTAACACCCTACGTATGGTATGACAGGGAGCGGAAAAGATGGTAATCGGCCGATGCAAGGTCTGCAGAATTCGACAGCTGCTGAACGACTTCCCGTTCGAGCTCTGGGAGTGCGGCTTTGACAACTTGTGCAGTTGTTTCATTCACGCAATGTAGCTGGACAATGTAGAGCTCCTTGTTACCTTAGTATTCTTTTCGAGCATTTCCCAGTGCATCATGCCCTCCCAGTCCCACCAAACACATATCATGATCT
This sequence comes from Anastrepha fraterculus, assembly GCA_037575425.1. Classification (NCBI taxonomy): domain Eukaryota; kingdom Metazoa; phylum Arthropoda; class Insecta; order Diptera; family Tephritidae; genus Anastrepha; species Anastrepha fraterculus. The sequence continues at coordinate 126,881 of JAYXIM010011298.1, read as the reverse complement.
TCTTTGAGTGACGATCCGACTTGACTCTAGGCTTTGGCGTATCTCCTGGAGCCATCCACTCCTTTCTATGAAGCATAGAACACATTTCTCAGACGAGATGATGAGAAGCAATTTGAAAGCGCCTTTTTTTGTTTTTTTCGTTGAGCTCGTGCCTCCAAGCTCCCAAGTTTTAGTAAATCCCATTGAATGATGGTGAACGAGAAGCGCTTTATGATCGCAATTTTTTGTTCAGCCAATTTACGACTGGTTTGGCGACCGTTTTGCATCAAAAATGAGTTGAGATGCTCTTCATTGAATTCAGAAGGCCTTCTACTGTGAGACATACCATTGTACAGTTCCCATTCCGAAGGAGACTTAATTCGCCTACACGAAATCCTAATTTCCGTGAGTCTGGTTCTCCACCATGGAGGCTTTTCCTTTTTGGGGGACGGGCTTAGTGGACAAGAGCTCTTGAGGATTATGTTGCACGCAGCGGTGAAAGTCTCCACCAGTTAATCTATCGTTTCTTCCGAAAGATTTGCATTTCTTTGCGATGCTTCCGGAAGAAGATCCTGTAGGTTTCTGCTGTATAGGTCCCAGTCCGTGCTCCTGAGGTTCCTGGATCGGCTTGGTTTCATTCGTAGAAAATTGGATGTAGCTGTGATCCGAAAAGGAGTGAGTGCTAAGCACCCTCCAATCAGATACTCGATACATCAAGGAAGAAGAAGCCAGAGTAAGATCAAGCACCTCCTTCCTAACCGCAGTAATGAAAGAGAGGTCCTCACCACTATTACAAATAACTAAGTATCCCGGTTGCGCTCTCCATGCTTTTAGTGACAATGTCCTCATTGCTGAAATTAGGTAAAATAAATGATTTTAGTTATTTTCTAATGCGTATAGAGGATCTTGGTTTCCTTGCACCACTGTGAACTATCAGTAAAGAGGTTTTCGTCCTGATTCCAGAAATATGACTACTACTCAGCTACGGCTCTTGGATCAGGACTATGTCGACTGCACCTTGTTCAAGGAGGATTAGCGAGTGGGCAAATTAACCTAACCTATCGTCACAAGTAGGACACAAACGCTCCGGCTCTGAAAGTAATCGATGCGATACCAGCTGGTGGTAGCAAAGGAAGAGGAAGACCTCCTCTAGGTTGGAAAGATCAGGTGGAGAAGGACTGGGCTTCACTTGGTGTGTCCAACTGGCGCCGGTTAGCACGAGAGAGAAACGACTGGCGCGCTTTGTTAAACTCGGCCAAAATCGCGTAAGCGGTTATAGCGCCAATTAAGAAGGAGAAGAATGTCACAAGTGAGCACACCTTTAATAATTGAATCATGCTGATAGTTGAACAGTTGAGATTTTGAGCGGAAAGGAGTCAACGATTTTCAAAAAATTCTCTCTCTAAAATGTGTCTGTATTTGGACCACCCTGTGTAATATACACCATGCATGAACAAATTACAGATTGTCCTTAGTCGCACACAAACACACACACACATATGCACTTACGCAATATTACTTAACTTTAAAGCATAACAAATAATCTAAAAAATATATGTAATCTTGGCAAGAAAGGAATGAGAAACGACAACGACCAGCGGTGGCAGCTAGCAGCCGTAGAATAGGCAGCGATGCATGCAACAGATTTGGGCGTTTACGGCCTGAGCAGTTTTATCTGCATAAATCGGCTTATTGCAGCAGCAGCAGCAGCAGTCCGTCTGTCACTAACTGCCACGGCAAAGTGTGGCTGCTGTGGGTTAACTATTGTTGTTAAAGTTGGCTTGTGGCAGTAATACGGTAGCCACTTGTTGCATTCATTACGCCGTGTTATCGGCTGAGGCTGCAGATTGCTAGCTGGCCTGTTGCAAGTGTGCTTTCAGCTTGTTTGCCTCTTTATTTTTATTTCCATTGTTTTTTTTATTTCCATTCGCTTTTTTTATATTTTTTTGTTATTATTCCTTACTTTTCGTTGTTTTTTAGTATTTTTGTTGATTCACTTTTTTAATTTGATGCTGCTACTGTTGCTGCCAACGGCTACTGCCACAACTCTTACTCGGGTGCTGCTGTTGAGATCTTTAAATTGTTATCAGCAGCAGTGGCAGCAAAATCTTTTGGTCATATCTTATTGTTAATGGTTGTTGCTGTTGTTAATTTTCTACATGTTGCTGATGATGACGTTGCAGTTTGGCGTACTTTTTTTTCTTCAATTTTGTATTTAAAGCTTTTTTTCCTATTTTTCTTTCTCTCTTGTTAATGCGGGTTTTACGGCTGTTGCAAGTTCTTATGTCCTATACACATACACACACATTTGCACACACATGCACACATATATTTAGTATTTTACTGCGCTTAGCAATTACAAAAGATCGCTTGATCTTCTTATGGCCCAAAGTGTAAATTAAATTTTGTTACCACTTGTGGCACTCAGCTTACAAGTACTCGTGCATACACACACATACCAACACATTTATACATACTTGTGCATGCTCTTATTGCGGTTGGTTCGCTTGACTGGGCTGTTCGGTCGGCTTTTCATTTTTTTGATTTTTTCGCTTGTTGGATTTTTGTGTGTTGTCTGTTCATAAATTGTTCTTACTCGCCGTGTGTTGCACGATAAGCGTTTTGTTGCTGTTGCAGCAGCAGTTAAATTGCAAGTTGTAAAAGCGCCTAACGGTAGTGTATAATGCAGGCTATGCTGAGTATGCAGTATTATCGCTGGCTGTTGCTGTTTGGTGGTACCTTGATTGGGTTGACTGCCGGGCTGGCAAGTGCTGAGATGTCGGTAATATCGGTGAGACACTGCGAGAAAAATCATACCAAACTGAGGATAGACAAAAGTGATTTTATTTACTTATTCATTAATTTAATAACCCAAAAATGTGGTATTTCTTACAGACTATGAAAAACAGATTAATGCTAAAAAATTCCAGCAAAAATGCAATAGCCTCAACAGGCAATGGAAAACCACCGATTGTATTTCCACTATAAAAAAGCCACTCCTAAAAGCTATCTGCCGACCGGAGTCGGGTTAAAACTGTAAGTCCCTCGATTTGTGGAACAACATTAAGACGCACGCCGCTAATAGGAGGAGCAGCTCGGCCAAACACCCAAAAAGGGTGTAGGAGGAAGAAAATGGAACATTTCTTTTAGTTTATAGAAAAATTTAGTTATATTTTTAGTCGATCGAAATGCGAAATGGTGTCGTATTTCAGCCTTATGCTCTCGCTGTCATACTACAGGGTAGCTCCTCTAGCTTTTCGAATGTAAAGTGTCACCTTTTTTGTTTGATTTTCAAAACTATGCAAGCAGTTGCCGATGCAGTCAATGGCGAGCATTGCCGCACCATCTTTGCTGTTGTTGTTGCAGTAGCATACTTAACCCTGTCAGTCTTATGTAGATCACCGGGCATATTCGTCTAGTCTATCTAACGGCAGGAACAGGAAACTTGCTGTTTCGTCAGGTTGGGTCCACAGGGAGAGGGGTGTTAGATGAGTGGGTTTGATGGGTCATGTGGAAAGGTGGTTAGTGTCGTGCGGAGTGCCTTCACATGCTGCACATATGTTTAGTGTGTGGGGCCATCTTAACCGACTTCTGTTTCCCTAAATTGAGAAGAATATCATAGACGAAATAGCTGACGGGTGCACGGTGGAATCTACTACCTCAGCTGCACCTAACACGGCAGACGGCCGAGCAGATGAAGATGTCAACTGCAGGTTAAACAAAGCAAAAAGGGTGAGCGAATGCATAAAGTATGGGCGAGTTCGCAAATCTCCAGACGCTCTAAACTGCGAATATTTAGCTCATGAGTGAAGTCAGTATTATTGTACGGAAGTGACAACCCATCCCACTGAGACTTCAATCTTTGGTCAACAAATGCCTTCGTATCATCTGTAGAATATTCTAACCATCAACAACGACTCGCTGTGCAGATTAATGAATGCGGAATCCATCCTATCACAAATCAAACACAGAAAGTGACGATGGATTGGTCACACGCTTAAAAACCATCATATAGCATCACGAGACTGGCACTGGACTGGAATCCGCAAGGCAGCAGAGGTCACAGTCGGCCAAAGATTACTTGGAGATGGTCGATATTGCACGCGATAGCAAAGGCCGGCATCACATGAGACGGCGCAAAAACAAGAGCCGCGTACGATGAAGAAGTCTTGCTCCCGAGCAGAGTGAATAAGAAAAAGAAACATAAAACAACAACATTTGGTTTTAACACGAAGGCTTTACATGCCATAAAGATAACTACATTTGTTTTCGATCTTTCAAATAGTGATCCCGATTGGCTACCTAGAAACTGCGATTTCACTCCATTAAACTATTTTTGTGAAGTTCCATTGAGGATAGACCAACCATACAAAGACAAGTTGCCATTGCAGTGATAAGCGCCAAAACTCGCAAAAATGTCTTGAAGAAATGAGTTCTCAAAGTGGACCACTGCGTGTTTTCGTGTACAGTGATCAATTTATTTAGGACATTTTCGTAAATTTTTTCGGATATTAGCTTCCGTGTTGGCCTAATGCCCGGTTTCACGAATCAATTCCAAAATTTTGCAGGTTGTTAAAATTTAAAATTGTATAAATTCGATATAAAGGCTTCCGATTTTAAATTGATAAAGAATTGGTAAAGGCGGCATTGAGTAAAATAAGCAGCAAGCAGAAGAAATGTAACGAAATAATTAAAAAAAAATTAACAACTTTGATTTATTCAATGTAGAAAAATTTGGTAAATTTTCGATTCTTTGGACATTTGTATTTTTTCAACATTTAAAAGTAAAATTTATGTGAAAAAAAAATTTCCTGATATAATTAAAAGAAAATTAATAACTTTGAGTTTTATTTAAAATGGAAAATTTTGGTTTTCATTGGGGAAGGATTTTTACGTTGCGGGTCCCAAACCCAGCGCACAACCAGTCATACAGGGATGCTTCACCTTCTCACATTAGCTCGCTCTCAAACGGAAACACGGGAGCTACTTAGAGGATACTTGGCTCTTCGGACCGTATGCAGAAGAATCGTTCTGGGGGCCAAAATCGTGTAAGCGGTTATTGCGCCAATAAAGAAGAAGAATACATTTTATGTATAAGTGAAATTTCTTCGCTTTTTATAACATTTATTTATTTTTTTTATTTAGGATAAAATTGACCTTTAAACAAAATTTTTTTGAAATTGTTTTTGTTTTCTGGTGAAAATGTTTGTGGAAATACTATTTTTTGTCATTTTTACAAGATTCTGAAGAGAAACCTTGGGAAGAGTGTATTTTAGAAACTAAAAAAAATATTTCCAAAAATCAAAAAAAAAAAAAAAAAATTAACAAAAATTAACAAAAAATATACCAAAAAATAATTCTTAAAAACACTATATATAATATTTAAGATAACTAGAGTATATCTAAAACATAAAATTGTGTTTAAAAAATAAAAATTATTTCGAAAATTTTTTTGCTGAAATATTTGCAAAAGATTGAGCTGACGAAAACCATGCAAATAGTCATAGGCATAATACAGTCGAATCTACGCATGCCCAGAGTCAGGCATCTTAACGTGCTCTATCCAATCCACAAGAATAGTGACCAGCGAACTGCGCTAACAACCTGCGTGGAATAAGTCTTCTCAGTCCTTCTCTTATCACATACAAAGTCCTATCGAGCGAACTTTGTGGAACGCAGTGTGATTTCAGGCCTGGTAAATCTACAATGGACCAGACGTTCATATTAAGCCAAATCCTGGAGAAGGCCCAAGAGAAGCAGATCGACATCCACCACCTTTTCGTCGATTACAAGGCTGCATTCGGTAGGATAAGCAATCCCCTGTATGTCACCATGTCTGTATTTGACATTCCCGCAAAGCTTATCCGGCTTTGTTAGATGACTTTAACAAACAACACCAGCTCATTGAGAATTGGGAAAGATCTTTCTGAGCCATTTGAGATGAAGGGGATTCCTTATCATGCGACTTTTTCAACTTGATAATGGAGAAAACTATTCGCGCTGCCAATATCGACATCTCCGACACTATTTTTTTTCAAAAGTGTCATGCTGCTCGCTCATGATATCGACATTGCTGGTATTAGTCAGCGGGCAATTAGTGCAACTTGCTCCAGTCTTGAAAAAGAAGCCCTTTGAGTGGGTAAACGAAGGCAAGCCAAAGAGCCTTGTGTCGCGACGCATATTGGACTGCAGGTAGCGATTGATAATTACGAGTTCGGCTTAGTTAAGGATTTTGTCTATCTAGGATCCAAGTCAGCCAAGTGATCCAGCGAAAAAAAACTCATACCAAGAAATGCTACTTTGGGCTCAGTAGACAAGAGAAAAGCAGAGCTCTCTCTTGACGCACGAAAAAAACACTCATCACTCACTCATCCTCCCGGTCTTATTGTACGGCGCTAAGTCCTGAACATTGACGAACACCTATGATCGGTTATTAGCAGCTTTCGAGTTTTCTATGGACCTGTGTGAATCATGCATACCGAATAAGATGGAACAAGGTCCTGTACGCCGATATGGACATAGTGAAGTGCATTACCATTCAGCGGCTAAGCAGGCTAGGACAGTTGAGCGAAAGGTGCTCTTTTCGAAATGTACTGGTCGAACTCGCAAGGAAGGACGACCTCATCTACAATGAAAAGCCCAAGTCGATGACGATTTGACATCCCTTGGCGTTTCTAAGTAGCATCAACAAGCGCAACTCCGAGACGATTCGCGCAACGTTTTGGTGACGGCCAAGATCGACCATCGGTTGTAGTTGCTTACGCCAACTTTAGAAATAGTTTCTGAGTATTGACCATCCTATGGACATTCAGCAATATCTGTATTCAAGCCGTATCAAACTCATGTAAACCAGACACAATTTCAATCAATCCAATTTTATGGTGGGTTGGCGCATCGAATTTATACAAAAAATTCTATTAAAAACCTTCAACATTTTGTGCTGTGTACGCCTCTGATTCGCTTAGAAGCTTCAAACCAGCCTCTTTAACAATTGTAGGAAGAGGGCAAGGAAGGGGAAGTTGGAAGTGCACTAAGCAGAAAAGAAACGAAAAACAACAAAAAAAGCAACAGTTCGTTTGGTTTAAAACTGCCAGCAAGTCAGTGTAGTATTTTGATAGATTAACGTGCCCTCGAGCAAAAAGTTATATTAAAGAAACTTACTTAACAACAACAATGATATGAATGTACGACAAAACTTTTAACGACAACAAAAACACTCTACTTGTACAAAAACTAAGTAAATACAAAAAAATTAAAAAAAAAAGAAACTGAATAAAAAAAATCTAAAAGGCATTGAAAATGCTTGTAATGCAGGCGACAGCTGGCACGAGCCATAAAATCAGCTCAACTTACCAACAACAACAAAAGCTAAAATGGTTTACAAGCAAGCGCAGCTTAGCATAGACACCGACTAGTTGTATCGCGCCCAGACAGACCAGCGCTCGAAATAAAACAAAAGCTGTGGAGCTTAGAAATGTGTGTTTGTGTGTGTGTGCAGTGCGAGGGCTAGCAGGCGCATGGAGGGCGTTGGGTTGGAAAACAGACAAACAGGCAAGCGACGATCCAAGCGTTCATTGCTGCGTCATTGACGACGGTCCAGAGCTGATTGTTGGCGCGCAGCTTGATTTGCAGCTGCACCACAACGCCTGCTTTGTGGCCGACTTTATTAGACCGTGTATGAGTATGAGTGAGTGTGTGTGTGTATGTGTGTGTTTGGAAAATTGTACATTTGGCCAAGGGCTCAGGTGAAGGGCTTCGCGTTGCATTCGTGTACGCGCATGCCTCTAAGGAGAACGCCTACTGCGGGGTGCCCGGCACTGATACTGGTCACGTGTTTCGACCAAACAAAGAACGGGCTTGATTGTGCGCTGCATGCGGGCGTTGCTGCACGCGCTGTATCTGTGTTGCATTTGAGGCCTTAATTCATCGGATGGTGCCAACTTTCTTCAGTTTCAGTTTCTGGTTGTCTGATCTATTTGTTGACTATTGGTCATATGCCTTTCTCTGTCTACTATTCCATTTAGCGGACAGATAGACAAGACTAAGCTGCTTAATTTTGTATGGGCAGCCCTTTTAGTGCTTAAAAAATTTTCCTCAAACATACACTTTGATCAGAAAGCTACCGGAACAGCTGTCAGTTGATGCTCCAAGTCACTTGACCTGAGTTCTGTGGTTTTTTTGTTAGGCTGTCATATCTATGGCTAACATTCCTACCAAAACTTTATCGCCATTGCTTGATATTTGCAAAAGTTACGTTGTCTTAAATAAATCTACCTCGGCAAGTGATTTCGGTTCTTACAGTTTTAGAAATAGATTTGAATTTGCAACAACGAGTTTGCATTAAAAATGCATTCAATGGAGCGAAAACTTTGAAATGTAGGGAAACTGTTTCAGTAATGATACTCTAAGAAAGCAGCCCTTTGCGATTGGCATTAACGCTTCAGAAGGGGGTGAATCCATCGGGGATCACGAACGCAGTGACAGGCCTTCGACATCGGAAACTGAGGAAAACACCAATAAGGAGAAAGAAAAGTTCATCAACAACGGCAAGATAAGCTTCACATAGCTGGCAGAGGACTTGGAAATTGCTTACGAATCCATTCAACCCATTATGGTTAATGATTTGGGCTTGCGCCGCGTTACTGCAAAGTTGGTTCCAAAGAACCAGGATTTCATGCAACAAAGGGGCTGCGTTGATATCGCCAAAGACATAATTTCCAAGGCTGAATCCGACTCAACATTCATCAAACGCATCATTACTGGAGACGAGATGTGGGTTTACGTGGGTACGACAAGCCGCAATCCAGATATCAGGTGAGTGAGTGGAGAGCAGCGAATGAACCAAGACCATGAATACCGAAAATAGAGTTCCAGAAATGTCTCGAAAGCTGGATCAAGCGCTGGCGTAAGTGCTTTGTAGTTGATGGGGACTACTTTTAAGGCTCTCTTCGAAGTCTCATTCGAATATTTTTTAAGCTCTTTCATAGCTGGATATATCTTCTTTCATTTGATACCCATATTAGTATTATGGGAAGAGTATAGGGATTTAAAATTATTTATCGAAAATTTGGTTCTTTGAAACTTTACAGTTTTTTAAATTTTAAATTGATGCGAATTTGAAGGCGGAGGGTGCAGAATTACTGTATCGATTCCATGCCAATTGATTCAAGTATTTTGGCGTAAATGACGTCAATTGTGCGGAAAATTAATTGGTTTGTAGATTTGAGTCTAACAAAAAGGAAACAGGAAAATTTTTTTTAATATTTAATTGAATTGAAATTTATTAAATTTTGAAAATTCGGATATAGAATTTTTTAAAATCAAACAGTGCTTCGTTAACCATTCAGTAAATTTCTTTTTCAATTTTTTGGCGTCAAATATGCTTCTAAAAAATTTTTCTGAAAAAAACTAAAAACCAAAAGTTAATAATTTTGAACTTTAATTAATGTAAAAAATTTGGTTATAGTTTTAGAATTGAAATATTTTCGGTTCTCTTCAGCGTTTTTATATATATTTTTTTTTTCTAGATAAAATGGATTTTTTTGTGGTGATTTTAGAAAAACACCGAAATTAGATATTTAATAAATTTCGAAAATTTGGCTATAGAGGTTTTTTAAAGTCAAATACTTGCGTCCATTTTATAAGTTTTGTAAATTCCTTTTTTAAATTTTTAGGGTCAAATGTGGTTCTAAAAACATTTTGAGGTTTAACCAATGCCAAAAATTTGGTTATAGCTTTTTAATTGAATTTTATAACTTTATAATTTTTTTTTTAATATTCTAGATAAAATCGAGTTCTGTTTTTTTTTTTCATTTTAGAAAATCATCGAAAATAGCAATGTATAAGATTTCGAGAATTTGGCATAGAAGCCAAATTTTTCAAAATTTCTTTTTTAATTTTTTAGGGTAAATATGCTTCTAAGCAAAGTTTTCTTAAAAAAAAGCTAACAAAAAAATTGTATAATTTTGAAATTTGATCTTTGTTGAAAATTTTGGTTATAGTTTTTGAATTGAAATATCTTCTGACCTCGTGAATGTTTTTACAATTTTAAAACCAATCAAATTTTTGTTTTTTAATTTTCTAGATAAAATGGAATTTCTTTGCCATATTAGAAAAACATTGAAACTAGAAATTTATTCAATCTCAAAAATTTGGCTATAGAGACTATAAGTAAAATTTTTTTTTAATTTTGTAGTGTAAGATGTGCTTCGAAATAAAATTTTCTGAAAAAATTAAAAAACGTAATAATTTGGATCTTTAATCAATGTTGAATATATTGTTTATGATATTCAAAGATGTTGAGGAAAACCTTCTTTTTCTAGCATTTTAGAAAATCACCGGAATTTGAAATTTATTAAATTTAGAAAATTTAGCTATAGAAATTTTTTAAAGTCAAATACATTCGTTTCATTTTAACATTTTTTTAAACCGTTTTTTTAATCCGTTAGATTAAAATTTATTTTTAAATAATTTTTCCAAAAAAATTTTGAAAAAATTAACACAAAAAAATTTTGGAAAAAAATTACAAAAAAACTACTACTACTAAACAATGTGGAAAATTTCGGTATAGAGTTTTTTGAAGTAAAATATCTTCAGTCATTTTCAGCATTTTTACAATTTTTTAAAATCAAATACACTTTTTAAAAATTATTTTCGTTCAAAGTTGTGAAAAACCAAATTAGAAATTCATTATATTTTGAAAATTTTAGTATTCAAGTTTTTTAAAGTCATATGCCTTCGTTTCTTTTCCCCATTTTTTTAAACTTATTTTTTTTTTTAGTTTTTTAAGCTTAAATGTATTTCTTAAAACAAAATTCTGAAGAAATTTTAAAAAAACTAAAAAAATATTTATATAATTTTGCAATTTATTCAATGTTGAAATTATTGATAAGGCGTTTTTTGAAATAAAATCTCTTCAGTTCCCTTGGGCATTTTTATATTTTTTTTTAATTTTTTCGATAAATATGCTTTTTAAAAAATATGTTCGGTCAAAGTTTTTGAGGAAATTTGTTTTCGCATTGTTTTTAATTCTGTAAATAAAATATACTTCTTAAAAATATTTTGGGTTGCAAAATTATTTTATTCAAAAAAAAAACAAAAATGATTGCTCTAGGTTGTTTATGAAAAAATGGTAAAATAATCTCAGCGACTTGAACATGAAAAAAAAAATTTACCAAAAAACAAAATAAAAACAAATTCTAAAATATCCAACAATTAAAAAAACAATTCTAAAAAAATCAAAGTTAAACACTTCGTTTAACCAAAAAACAAAATAAAAAATTTTCAGAAGCATATTTTTTTCTAATAATTAAAAGCAAAGAGATAAAAAAATCAAAGTTAACCATAAAAACAAAATTAAAAAAAAAAAAAATTGAGAAGAATATATTTTTTAACTATTAAGAAAACGTGATAAAAAAATTAAAGCTATTCAGTATAACAAAATTAAAAAAAAAATTTTTTGAGAAGAATATTTTTTTCTAACAATTAAAAAAATTAAGTGATAAAAAAAGTAAAACACTTTTTTTTTACCAAAAAAAAATTAAAAAAAATAAAAAATTTTTTATGAAGCATATGTTTTTCATATATTTAAAAAAAACAATAAGTGTTAAAAAAATCAAAACTGCACCACTTTTTTTTAACCAAAAAAACAAAATAAAAAAAATAAAATTTTGAGAAGCATATATTTTTCTAAGAATTAAAAAGAAGTGATAGAAAAATTAAAGCTATTCAGTATAACAAAATTAAGAAAAAAATTTTTTGAGAAGAATATTTTTTTCTAACAATTAAAAAAAATAAGTGATAAAAATATCAAAGTTAATCACTTTTTTTCTCCAGAAAAAAAAATTTTAAAAAAATTTTTTTAAGAAGCATATTTTTGTTTTAAATTAAAAAAAAAGTGATAAAAAAGTATAAAACATTTTTTTTTCATAATTTTGTTAATATTATTATTTATTTATTTAATTTTACTTTATCGTACAAATAAATCTGCTTTAAGAAAAGTGTAAGGCAATGTCCAATAGTTTTGGATCATCTGATATGGAATGCCGGCGGCCGTTTGTCCAATATTTTATTCCATACGTAATTCGGTCATTCCAATATTATCATAATAAAGAAAAATTACAATAATTTCCTAAAAAAGTTGTATTTTATTCAAAATCAACACCGGCCCTTGAAACTTAACCACCCTTTATAATAGACGAGATTTCAGTAAGAATGATTCTACATTGCGCGATTTCTGATTACTTGATATTGAAGATGAAAGTAGGAGTGCCAGAACTCTAAGTTTTTTGAGAATGAATCAAAGTTAAACGGAATTTGTGTCCTTTATCAATTAAAGTTGGCATTACCTTTTAATTATGTAGAATCTACTATCAATTTGCGAAAAAATGTGCATGGTGACTTTTTCAACAGTAAAAATGAACGATCTGATCTGATCTGATGCTCTGCCCCAAATGAATAGACTTTAAGTTGGTCAGGAACAAAAATCACGTTTATATTTGATTCACCCCTGAAACCATAAACTTGGATGTGAAAAAGAAGAGTACACTAATAAAATACTCAGCGAAGTGCCTACATACATGGTAGGTATTGCTTGATAACTTCTATGAGAGGTGCGTAATGAATTAAGAATCAGCAGCTGTACTGGCTTAGTCATATTGTCGAAACCTATGGTTACGATTGAAGCAACTCTATTTTACGCACAAAGCAACTTTCGGTGTAATAAAAGATTCTAAATAAGCAAATAAATAAAAAAATGCTTGACAAGTTCATAAGTATTCGTCATCTGCCTGTCATTTTATATTTGAGTGGCTGCATATTTGTTCTACTATGTTCTGGTTCTTACTATTTTACAGTTATTTTTAAATCACTTATCTTTGTTACAGCTTTTCAATGTTTTTTAATTCTGTTTTTTTATTTTTACACCTACTTAACATTATCGGCACATAAAATTTGTTTGAATATTCTGTTCTTTTTTTAAGCAGCTTTGTTTGTTCACAAATTGGTCGCACTTAACGCCATCTCTTCACATTTCATAGTGAATTTAAATAAATATTATGGTATACATATAAGTAGGAGCTCAATATTAATTCGTCAGCTATAGTAAAGATTGAGGTGTACTGTATGACTCACTTTATAGTCACGAAACGAAAAAAGCAGCTTAGCTAATTTATTGGGTACACTCACAAATGATCGCATTTGGTATACAAGTACATACAAGCATATGTGCCTACATGCGTATGTATGTGTATTTAGAAGTGTGCGAAAAGGAATAGTAGGATTAAAGGTGCTAATTGGAATCAAGTCATTGCCCCCCTAAGCTAAGAATTGCGGTTAATAGTAATAAAACTCCATTGAGTTGTGATCGCGAAATTTCTCAACGGTAAAATAACTATGGGCTACCATTCCTAACTAATACATACCAACTAATACTCTTATAGATTTTGAACGCATAATCATCATTTTAAATCACTTTACTGCTATGAATTGTGGGTATATTCGTTATGATTTCTCCTCATTTCGATGTTAGACTGTGTAATATAGTTAAGATTTGATCTTTGTTCCTTCCGACAAGAGTAGCTTGATTACTTGAAAACTCGTGCTTGATGTGATAGATTTGACTATTGTGGAACACTTCTTTAGTCAATTCGTCTTCGTAGTCTTTCGGCGTCACAAACATGAGCGATGCAATGTCACGTGATTCAAGTATTTTCCACATTCTCGTCAATATTCCTGGAATTTCGCTTATTTGTAAGCCTGAGTTGGTATTGTACTCAGTAAGCTAGAAAACTTTGATAAAAATGTCATAATTTTAAGCTTTATTACGTGTTTTTTTAAGTAAGATATTTTCATTTCCTTTTGACATTTTTATCACTTTTTATAACTTTTTAAGGTAAAATATACTTTTGAAAAGTTTTAAGAAGAAAAAAACTGATCGTGAAGAACTAAAAAACATTGAGAAACTCACGTTTGCGATTTTTTTCTTATTTTTCATTAATAGCATTGACTATTCTCATTAGTACCGAGATCTATACACTTTTGCATGCGTTTGAACCGTTGACTTCTCAGTTTGTCTTTTTACGTACGGGAATAAAAAGAAGTCATTCGGTGCCAAGTCAGGACTATACGCCTGATGACCTATTAATTCGATGTTTTGGGTGCTCAAAACTGCAGTTGTTTGAGACGATGTGTGAGAGCTCGCATTGTCCTGGTGACGAGTGATCCGTCTTTGGCGATTGGTTTTCCTCATTTCTTGGAAGACAATTGGCAAAGAAGTCCTCACCTTGCTATCCAAAATGGACCAGATGGAATAGCCCATCGGATTTGCGTCTGGCGAATTCGAAAGCCATTGTGTGGACGAAATGAAGTGTGGAACATGATTTTTTAACCATTCTTGGTTCACGCGAGCTTTATGGAACGGTGCCGAGTCCTGTTGGAGCGTCCATGGTCTACGCTCTTAAACAACTTCTAAAACATTTTCCCGATAATAAGTCGCAATCACTTTGACACCAGGCTCGATAAAAACGATTGGAGAGCGTCCATCAGCGGTCACTGCGGCCCAACCATCACTTGCGATCGGAAATTGCTTCGAGTGGCCATACGTGGGCTCAAATGCTCGTATGAGCGTTCGGTCAAGTAAACACGATCGTTTTAAGTGTTTATGAACCGCTCATCAGAAAACACAGTTTCGGAAATTCGCCACGTTCGTGCAAGCGCAATAACTCCTTTGCTCTTTCGCACCGAACTGCTTTTTTCTGGGGTGAAAGATCGTGTGCTTTTTGGAACTTGTAAGCCTTGAGCTTGAGCTCATTTTTCAATATACGTCGAATGCTGTTTTGCGATATTTTTAGTTCTTTTGTCCTTTTTCTTACACTTCGAAGTGGATTTCGTTCAAGTCGAGCCTTCACTTTCCGAACCATTTCTGGCGTTGTTGCGGCTTGTTTTGGTCCACGTCCATAGCGTTTTGCAATGCTAGCAGTATCATTGTAATGTTTTATAGTGCGACAAATTCTCTATCTAAAAATGCATTTGATTTTAAATCGGTAATTTGATGGGAATTTCGGGGCCCGCTTGGCGTGGTTTGACTCAGTTATTTTTTAAATTCAATTTACTTAAGTTAAATTTATTTAATTTTGTTTAGTTTGCTTGCATTAAATTTTTTTTAATATATATTTCGCCGTTTATTTTTTAGAATTAGTTTTTAATTTAATTCTGCTTTGTTTTATTTAACTAAATTTACTTTAATTTAGTTTTCCTTCTTCTTTTTTTTATTTTTTTAATATTTTTGTTAATTTAATTAAGCGTCACTTTATTTTATAAAACTTTATTTAATTTTAAATAATTAAATTTTTTCTTACATTTTTGTTTAGTGCACAATTATCATTTTTGTTTGATATTATCTTAATTGTGCTAAATTTATTTTAATATTAAATTTATTATATTTTTATATTTTAGTATTTCAATACATTTTTTTTTTCTATATTTTATATTTATTTCATATATTTCAGTTTAAGGCTATTTGTTTTGAGTTGGTTGGTTGGTTGGTTTAAGGGTGACCCCGCATCGGAGTGCCACATAGACCGCAAGTTGGGTCCGTTGTGTTGCCCTAGAGCTCATTATTTTAAATGATTTCCCCACCTAACCGAGATTTTTATTGTAGATTTTGGTCAAAGATATTAATTCGTTTCGAAAATTTGATGAGAGATTCGATTTCCAGGTTCGAGAGTACTGAAAGATTGTCAATTGTTGGAGAGCCAAGAGGAGCGAGTCGACTTCTGGCTAGACCGGGACAACTGCACAGCAAATGTCTGCTCGATACTTCCTCATCTTCGTCCTCGCAGTATCTGCACAGGTCGTTTTGAGGAACCCCGAGCCGACGTGCGTGAGTGCCCAAAAGGCAGTGGCCGGTGGTAAGAGATATTAATGCCTTAGTTCGTGTTTCGAAAGACTTATAAGGGTTTTTGTCTGTTTCAGATTGTAGGATGGCCAGATTTGTCTGGTCGTAACGCAAGTAGTTTCCACTCGCCACCTCCGATCAGCAATACTGTGAAATTCTCGATCAATGATCATTTTACATATTGAGAGCGGAATGTGGATTGTGGGTAAGTTACTAACATTTGATTGCGCAGCTCCAGCTCTTGCGAGCTCATCAGCTTTGCAGTTACCTTCGAATCCACTGTGACCCGGTATCCAGATAACTTGGACAGAATTCTGAACACTTATCTCGTTAAGAGATAAGAGACAGGATCGAACCACATCTGAGTGGGTATAAGAGGAGCTGAGTGCTCGAACGGCCGCTTGACTGTCGGTGAAAAAGCGGATATCCTCTAGTGATATTCTATTTTCTAAGAGAGTTTTCGCAGCATACCAGATAGCGCATACTTCCGCTTGGAATACGCTACAGTAGTCGGGTAATCTAAATGATAGATTGATGTGAGGGGAATTGGAAAATATTCCAAATCCCACTTTGCCGTCTTGTTTTGAACCATCAGTATATATAATCAGAGGGCCATCGATTTCGGTTAGATTTGTCTTCCATTCTTCCCTAGTTGGGAGTGAACAGGAGAATAGCAAGGGTGGCGATGGAAGACTTACATGATAGTCTATGTCGGAAGAGATAACAGTGTTCATGTTCAGTATGGCCGAATGGCCAAGATCCTTATTCCATTTCGATATAGCATTCATGCGTGTCGCTGCTTTCTCTGCAATCGCTTTGCCAGCCAGATCGATAGGGAACAAGTGAAGCAACGTATTCAGAGCCTTAGTAGGTGTTGTACTTAAGCATCCTGTTATCAGGAGGCAGGCTGTTCTTTGAACTCGATCAATTGTGGCTACTCTACACCGTTTTTCGAGTGCTGTCCACCATACAACCACACCGTAGAAGAGTATCGGTTTGATGATCGAGGTATATATCCAATAAATGATCCGAGGTGAAAAACCCCAGGTTTTGCCTATAGCTTTCTTACAAGTATAAAGAGCAATGAAAGCTTTTTTACATCTGTTTTCGATGTTGAATTTCCAACTCAACTTCCTATCTAGAATAACTCCTAGATATTTAGCTGAATCAGATAGGAGTAATGATTCCCCTTTTAAGGTTATTGTTTGCAGTGGAGGAGATTGTTGTTTCCTATTGAAGAGAACAAGATCTGTCTTTGCTGGATTCGCATTTAGTCCGCATTCGGTGCACCATTTTGACAGAATATTGATTGAGCGTTGCATGAGCTCAGTGAGGGTATTCAGGTGTTTGCCTGACACGCAAAGAGCAATGTCATCTGCATAGGCTACAACCTTGCAGCCTGCTTTTTCGAGATTTCGAAGCAAACTGTTTACAGCGAGATTCCAGAGAAGGGGTGAAAGTACTCCGCCTTGAGGAGTGCCTTTAACGGCGTACATTCTCATGCGGCTTAACCCAAGCTCTGAAGTGATTATTCTATTTTGGAGCATTTGTTCGATCATCTTTCGGATGGAGTAATTAATACCCAATTTGGCAATTTCAGACATAATAGCGTTGGGTTCAATATTATTAAAAGCACCTTCTATGTCCGTAAATGCGACAAGAGAGTACTCCTTATTCTGAAGGGAAGTTTCCACTGTTTGCACCAGTGAATGAAGTGCCGTTTCAGTCGATTTCCCTTTAGTATAGGCATGTTGTGCCTCAGAGATCAACTTAGTATCAAGTTGGGTTTTTATTTGCTCATCTAAGACTTTTTCAAAAGCCTTTAAGCAAAAAGAGGTTAGGCTAATGGGCCTGAAGTCGTTTGGTTTGCAGTGTAAAGGCTTCCCCGTTTTCGGAATGAATACTACCTTCGATTTCTTCGAAATTGTCGGAAGGTAAGAGAGATTTAAACACTTGTTAAAGATCCTTGTTAACCAAGGCAGTAGAATTTCCAGTCCTTCTTGAAGTTCTGCTGGAATGATGTTGTCAGGACCTGGTGATTTAAATTTTTTAAAGCTTAGTATTGCTGTAGAGATGCTATTAGAGCTGATTAGATCTGATCTATTCCCATAATTACTCTGAAGAGTGCTGGGAAGTGCAGGTAAGTTGGCAACACAGCCTGGAAAGTGAGATTCTAGAAGTATTCTAAGAGTGTGGTCAGTTGAAGTAGTCCAAGTTCCATCGTCGATATTCTTCCCATTCGTCTGTTATTTTAGATTGGTTAAAGAGTTTCCGAGTTCGATTGCGAAGTTCTGAGATTTCTGGAGTCCACCAAAAAGGCTTATGCTTACCTCCTGTTTTTGTCAGGGGACAAGATTGTCGTGCTGCGCTTTGACACGTCTTCGTTATCATGTTGACAGCGTTTTCGATATCGTTTTTATTTGCCATTCCAAACTGCCTGATATCAGGAAGTCCATTGGCAAGATGTTCTTTATATTTGATCCAATTCATACGTTTTTTGTTAAGGTACTTCATGGGTTTTGCCGTTTTGGCTTTTAAAGTGAATGTTATATATTGGTGGTCGGAAAAAGAGTGCTGTTTATCAACGCTCCAGTCCTGCACCAGTTGTGTACATGATTCGCTAGCAAGAGTAATATCGAGTACCTCTCTTCTAGACGAGTTAAGGAACGTAGGGAGTTAGTTTTTTAATTTTATTTTATTTGGTTTTTTTTTTAATCAAATTTTTATTTTATTCTCCTTTTTTTACTATTTTTTGTTCATTTAATTAGGCGAGATATTCTTTTGTTTTACTTTATTTTTTTTTAGTTAATTTATTCATTTATTTTTTTTTTTGCCTTTTGGTTTGCGGTTTTTGTTTTTAATACTGATTTGATTTTAGTTTTAGTTTAGTTTTTCAATTATTTTAGTTTGTTTGAATTAATTATTATTTTTTATTTTGCGCCTTTTTGTCCTTTACGATAACTCTTTTTATATAATTTTGTTTTTTATTTCAATTTCATTCAATTTTATTTCGTTCATTTTTATTTTATTTCACTTGCGTTTTTACTTTTTATTTTAAACCATTCAATTTCGTTTGGTGTCAATATCTTTCGGTGTTTCATATTTTCAATTCCTGTATTCGACCTCTCTATTATCTTGTTATTTTTGTTTGCAACACATTTGCTTTAAGGAAAATTTCAAATGGTACTTAACCCACTAATGACTACATTTGACCAACGAACCAATGAACTCCGCCATAACAGGCACCCAATCGCCGACCCCTCGTTGCCACAGCCTGTCATTGCTACTTTAGTCTGTTCCTAGCCAATTTTTTTATCTGCGCTCCGGCAACTGCACACGTGCCAAAATCTACGTAGTGCCTTTAAAGGCCCACAAACAGGCAATCGCATTACATACATGCGAACAAAATGCATTCGCAGCACACAATTACATACAGACTGTACAGCAGCAGTCATTCCTACACAAAACTGCGCACATACATACCTACTCATGCAATGAATAATAAACTGTAATACGAGTAATAGCAATAATCATAAACGTAATAATCGTTGGATTGAATCGCCGCAGGCACTCTAAAGTCAAACTTGCTACAGTTTACAATAATCAACTACAGCAACAACAAGCCTTAGCTTAGTTAAGTAGTGCAACAACAATAAATGCTATGGCAACTAATAACAAATAAAAAAATTTTAACAAAATAGAAACAAAGTGGATAAAAGCAATAATTGCTACAACCTCGACAACTTCATCAAATTACTGCAATGACAGGCGGTCAGACAGCCGGTCAAGCTGCCCGATAAGCAAGAGATCTGTTGACAGGGAGTGGAGGATTTGGCAATTGCCGGCGTTGGGATCATGACTAAGGACACTATTCAGTTGAGAATTGAACAGAAAGACTTGTAATGAACCATTTTTCGTTCACGTTTGGGCATTTAACTTACGAAAAAAAATATTTCTTTGAAATAGTTTAGTACAGTTTTTGAAAAATGTTTCTAAATTATTTTGTGAACGATTCCATACCAAGTGTATTACAGATATTTTTAGCATTGTCGTCAATTCATTTAAAAATTAAATAAATAAAAAAAATTAAAAATTTTGGATTTATTCAATGTTGAAAACTTTGGTATGGCCTTTTCTTTGAGAGAATTTTTTTTTGACGTGGCTATAAAATCTTTTATTTTTATTTTTGCGAATTAAAAAATACTTATGGGGGGTGCCTGCTTTAGAGGCTTAAAAATCGATTATTTTTGCATAAATGTCTTCCCCAACTATCCAAGAATGTGTCCTCAAAATTTCAGAAGCAAGTTCAAAATATTTTCGGAGTTACAGAAGAAATTGTAAGCAAGTGTCGAGCAGGTATACGAGCGGCCGAATCGCTCGAAGTGCGATTTATTTTTTTACGATTTTTCCTAATTGGCGGGAAAGATAGGGAAAAACTTAAACATCCTATGGAAACGAGATAACATTGATTGTATTCGAAATTAAATTCTCTTCTAGTTGAACCTAAAAAACCTTAAGAAAGTTATGATTAACCCACTTTTTAAACAATCTAAAGTGAATTTGTTTTTCCAAAAAAATGATTTCTTTTTAATTAGCGAAAAATTGTTGAATTTCTCACTTTTTGTTTAATTTTCTTAGTTTCACTAGAAGCTACACCATACCAAAATAAACATTTTTTTGGGTTTTTGGTTGCAGATGAAAATTGCGACCTCGAGGCGCCTCGGCAAAATGCTTGTACCAGGCATAATAAGACATATATTTTAATGAAAAAATTTGAGAAGACTGTTCAAATATATTTATAACAGTAAAACCTGAAAGTTTCGTTTCAATCGATTATTTCGTTCCTTCCCGAAAAAATACACGAAAAAAATGATTTTTTGAAGCCTCTAAAGCAGGCTCCGCCCTTATATCCGCTTGTGAATTTTATATATTTTGTTCGCCTATAAGAAGGAGTAATTTTTTCCGAAATTTATATTAATACTTGATGTAGGAAAAAAATGTTCGCCCAAAGGAGATGTCCGTCCAATAGATTTGTCTGTTAGGAGAGGCTGTTCACTGTATTTCATTACTTTCAGTATCCTTTAAGAAAAACAATAATATTTCATAAATCTACAAATTACAAAATCCCTTTTTTTATTTGATTTCGGCTTGAAGTGGTCGATATTTAGCTTCGGAATAAAACTGCCCTTGATAGAAGAATATGCAGACAATTTTTTATTGCAGCTTTTTCCATTGAACACTGTCATTATCATCATTAAAGCCACACTTGCCGCAGTGATAGATCGAATAAGTGTTACTGTCAACTATCAACTGCATCATGCCCATACATATATATACAATGGGGTTGACAATATTAGCGGAAAATATTGATCCCGAATTTCGGGATATTTCGAGATTCACCTTGGAACACACCGTTTTTAATATGAGTAAACATTTATTAACTGAGAGCATTCAACTGCACGTGGGGGAACAAGTAATTATTTATACCCCGAAATTTCGGGACTCGCCTTTGGACATGACTTTTTTAATAGGACTAAAATTTCAGTAGCTGAGAACATTTAATTATAAGGTGAAATTAAACAAACCCTTCATATTTCTTGCATTGGGCCCCTTTAGTGTTATTGGACCCCATCTGACATTTCCATTGAAAAGTTTGACATATTCTACCGGAAATGTACTCAGAATGTTTTGTTTTGTGACCCATATTAGTGTTGTATACAGTGCGTCTTAAAAATGCATCGCAAAAAACTCACATTTTCATGAGATTATTTTTCACAACTGTCCTCGGGGATTAACAAGACTAATGCCCAAATTGGGATTATAAATTAGTGACTCTTTTTGTGACTTGAGACGATTTTGCTATTCAGTAAGGGAAAGTCACAAGAATTTCACTAAATATCATGGTGAAAATAAATAGAGACAGTCAGCTGATGGCACGTATCGGCTAGAGATAGTCGAAAAGCTGAGCAAAAATTCACTTATCGATTCCATATGTAATGGAATTTTTTACACTCATTTATCAAGCGAAATTCTTCATCAAAAACAAAAAGAATATGAATATTACTAAGCTCATACAAAATAACGTTTCTAATTTCTGTTTTATAAACCTTTTACCTGAATCGGTTTATCAACAATTCAATTGAGACAAACAAAATTAATAATCGATAAATGTTGAATTGCATCTCTATATACATTCCGTTGAAATGAACGAGTTGGGAATTTCGCTCAAACTTGTCAAGTGGTTTGAGATCTTGAATAAGTTCCCAGCAGAAGGATTTCGGGAATCTAAAAAACCTCCTGAAAACGTCTTCTTCCCTAAGGAATGGGTCTTCCGTGCTGCGTAAACTTGCCGGAATCCCTCTACGCATATTTCTAAAACGTCAATAAATACACAATTATTCGTGTTCTTAAGAAATTTTTACCCAAAAGATATTACTTCGCTTCATTTTCGCGCTTTTTTTGTAATATATGTAAAATAATTAATTCCTCTTCCATATTTTTCGTTTTGTGAGCTGCTCAGAAGTAGATCACTAATAAGTGACTTTTTTTTTTAGTCTAATGACGTGAGATTGCTTACTGAATCGCAACTAGTCTCAAAATCAAATTTCACCACGAAAAGTCCCAATTAGTGACTTGAGACTGCTTACAGAATTCGGGCATAAAAAGCATTCCTGAACTAAACTCATTATACGGCAAGCAAGCGCCATCCTTTAGTATTAACTGAAGTAATTTGGATAAACTTACGTCTTTTTTTTCTTTGTTCACTCCTCTCGGGAATGTAGAGTCTCGACAAGACTCTTTCATAGTACACGGTTCTGTACTGTTGTTTTTGCACCATCTCATGAGATGTCGGCCTCTGCTAGTTCGCGCAACATCGACCTTTTCCGAGTGTTTTTTGGTCGACCGCGATCTCTGCTCCCTTGGGGGTTCCAGTCCAGTGTCGATCTAGTGATGCTATCTGGTGATTTTCGAAGCGTGTGATCTATCCATCGCCACTTTCTGCGTTTGATTTGTCTAAGGATGGGCACCTCGTTCGTTAATCTCCACAATGCGTCGTCATCTACTGATGGTGTTTGGCCAGAATATTCTACAGATGATATCTTCATCTGCTCTACCATCTGCCGTGATAACGCAGCCGAGGTAGCAGAAACTTTCGATGAATCCCACCGGGCATCCGTTAACCAATATCTGTCTTGCATTATTTTGGTTAACTTTCATAGCCTTGGTCTTCGCGTTGTTGACCTCCAGTCCGATAGTGCGTGCCAGCGCGACTAGTCTCGCTTGCATGTCGGAGAGTTTGTGAGAGAGAAGGCAGATGTCATCGGTGAAGTCCAAGTCCTCAAGATGTCTGGTGAAACTCCATACGATGCCTTTTTTGTGCAGGGTCAGTTGGCTTATCAAGGACGATGGCGACGAGAAGTGGCGGCAGAGGACAACCTTGCCTTACGCCTGCGTTGGTAGTGAATGGTACTGCAACTGAAGTCTTATATAGGAAATAGTTTTTTAACATTATTTGTAAAAAATTGAAAAAAAGCTTAATCAATTTGACT
Source organism: Anastrepha fraterculus (assembly GCA_037575425.1). NCBI lineage: Eukaryota > Metazoa > Arthropoda > Insecta > Diptera > Tephritidae > Anastrepha > Anastrepha fraterculus. Next base: position 103,457 of record JAYXIM010011298.1, on the reverse strand, counting down.
GAATGAGTTGATTATTTGTAAATTTTAATGCCACATTTTTCAATTCAAATCAAGTTACACTACATTTACACCATCACAAACAAATTTCTAGCAAATTTAAAGGCTTTTATAGCATTACCTTTTACTTTTTTCAATCAGATACAGAAAAAATTTCGGTATCCCGTGAATAATACAAGTTAGTACCGGGATTTTCGGGACCTGAGAAGTGCTAACATAAAACTGTTGCGTGAGTTAGGTATCCCGGGACTACGAGATCCCGAGATTCCGGGATCACCATCTCTTTCACATACATACACACATACATGAGAACTCGTAAACTCTCAGCTTTTGTCAGATATAATCTCAACCCAATCCTTTTCAACTCAAAATCAAGTTTGTCCCGCCAGCGCGTTGCACAGCCCAAATGAATGGTTTTCTATTTTCAGCTGAAGAAAAACAAAACAAAATAATCAGGTTGAGCTTGGCGAAAAAAAAGTGACTATCGCTGATATGCGCATGAATTAAGGCCTTTTTATCACTATTTTGCGCTATCTTTATTCTCGCTTAAAAAGAAAGGCATAATATGCCTGCCGCGAATAAATGAAGGGTTACCGTATATTAAGTGTATTTTGCGCCTCACATCGGCGGAGTTAGTGGCATCGAGCACCGGCATCGAGCACCGGCACCAGCACCAGCAGCATCTTCAGCTGCAGCCTACTCCAGTTTGACCAGTTTGTGGCCGCTGGGCGGCTTTTTAGATTATTTCCTCCGAGCTGTCTCGCATTGAACCCCAGCATACACAGGTTTTTTTCTTCCTAGGCACAAGTGTACGGACTGCATATGGCTGTATGTAGTTGTGTCTTTGCTGCAACGCGTAATAAATCGCAACTTTGTGCCTCTATGTTTATGCTTTTGATTTCTACTGACTGCCTTATTATTTACTAGCTTTTTTTACTATGTCACAGCTGCTGTTGAATTGTCGCCTCAAATTAGAGCGTAGCGTGCGCATGCGCCAACATTTAACATTATTACATGCCACAAGTAGCCTACTGACTATTTGTATGTATTTATGTTTATTACAGAAGCATAGCACAAAGGCTTGAGTTACTGCCCACTTAATAAATACAATTCCTGCGGGCTGATTACGCAGTAAAGGGTTTTATTGTGTTAGCTTTGGAGTGGCTATGGTAGATAAAAAACAATTCAAATTGCAGCAGGTGTTTAAAAATTAGCCGTAAATGGGGAGTGTTGTCGCCACTGTTTATGCAGGCTTTAAGAAGGTTGATTGAATGTTTACATTGTCGCCTGTTTGCTTAGTCCACTTCTAAATTGGCTCATAAAATGGCATTTTTTACACTTTCCTCTGAACTTCTGCTGGAAATAGCCTCTAAATTACACTGTACCACAAATTGACGGTCAAGTTGTGATGGGTAGGAAATTCCTGTGCAAAATGATGGGTGAGTTTTTTCCATGAGGATGCCCAGTCATTTACCGCCAAAAAAGTTGAAACAGACATTCAAGGCCTTCGCCTTATTGGAAATGCTGCTTTTGTTCATCCGGGCCACTCCCAAGTGAATGGCAATCACTCCACTTGCGTGGACTTCTACATATGAAACCATCTAACCAGCCTTGAAATCAAACGTACAATCTCTTGCCCACAAGTGCAATTTGGACTAAGTAGGCAACACTCTACAAGGCTTTTATCATACCCGTCCTAATGTATGGTGTAGAAGCATGAACGATGACAATATCCGACTAGACGTCCCTTGGAGTGTTTCAGAGAGCGATTTTGCGAAGGATTTTTAGACCTTTGCACGTTGGTGACGGCAAATATCGCAGGCAATGGAACGATGACCTGTATGAGCTATACAGCTACATAGTCATAGTGCAGCAAATAAATATGTAGCGGCTACGTTGGCTGGGTCAAGTCGTCCGAACGGATACAAACGCTCCGGCTGTGAAAGTATGCGTTGCGGGGCCAGGAAGAGGAAGGTATGTGAAAATGCGAGAACAGTGTTGAGTTTCTCAATAGACGCCTCAATGCCCTATTCTTCCCGAAGTCTTGGTGGAGCCACGTCAAGGTCCCCCAACGCCCCCCTAAGCTTATGTCAGTCTGTTTTTCTGGGGTTTCTAGAAGCCAATGGCATTTATGCCTCCTCGCCACACTCGAATAGTCGAAAGCCCCGTCCATTGGACTTGCTGCTGCCCCAGATTGTACGTTGGGCATTAGCATCGCAACATTGAAGAAGGCCCAGATTGCGCCGCTCACAGAACCTCACGAGACTGGTGGCCCTTCCAGAGCATCGTATGGAAAATAAGCAGATGCAATCACCAACTTCGACCATCCGCGTCTATCCATATAACACACCTCAGCCGCTACCAGGTCTTGACAACAGAATTGATCGAAGCCTGTCACAGTGGGATGGGATGATACTATAAGACCGGTTCTAGGTCTACTCGAACTCTTGTCATGTAATAATGTGGCCCCTTTCAACGCGCAAAAACCACAGAGGTGACCCTTAAAGACGCAGGGCTCTTGCACTGTTGTTATGTTTCCAGTTAGTATAATATAATTGCATTAAATAAATACCTTGACAGAGTAACTCCTATTTCTGAGAGCTCTTTGAGTACTTTGGCTTTAATAAGATCATAGCCGGGAGATGTTTTTTGCGTTCAGATTTTTAATGACAGATTTCACTTCAAATTTAGAGAATTTACGTATGGGTGGATCTATTTAATATGTTTGTGTTATTGCAGAATTTACATCTTCTAAGTTACCGAGTGTGGGGTAAATACTATTTTTAAGTGCCGGACAAATGTCGCTGCTCTTTCGGAGTCCCTTTTAGCCCATTAATTTGTTCCATTCAAGGGGCAGGTAACTCTCTTTATATTTCTAGCAGTCTTCCATAGCGAATACTCAGAATTTGCTGTAGCGTTAAGACCACTGAGATAGCGATTAACTTGTGCGCTTCGTTCATTAACAAGAGCTTCTTTGAGTTACCTTGTGAGTGTATCTAAGTAGCTTGTTTTAAGCACCTGTTTAAAGGTTCAACAGCCGCAGCAATATCAATTTCCGTTTTTAGAGGTAGTTTTAAATCTATCGTTGATGTTACCAGGTATGATGCCTTTTACGTCCGACGCAATTAGCTATCAAGTTAAGATTTTTTTCCAAATCCAATGGCCAATACGTTGGGCAACCCGATGATATGGGTAATAAAGTGAATTTGTTAATAGCGGCATAAAGTTGCCGGCTTTTCGGAGTTATAAGGTGGGAGCTCCAGTATGTGCATTTTGCGTTATTGTCACCACCAGCGAGAAATCTGCTTCCCAGGGTTACGAAAAAATTTTCCTTGTCTTCTCATTCAACTGCATGCTTGGACGGACTATATACTCTGTGGGCAATAAGTAAGGTGAATTTGGTTGTAAAATGAAAAATCTTTATTTATTCGAAATAATCCCCTCTCGATGAAATACACTTATGCCAACGATTTTTCCAATCCCCGAAACATGCCAAATAGTCCATTTCCGGTATAGCCATCAGCTTTTATCTCCTCATTCGACTCGAAACGCGTTCCCCGGAGTGGTCTCTTGAGTTTTGGGAATAGCCAGAAGTCACGCGGAGCCAAATCAGGCGAATACGGTGGTTTAGGAACGATATGCGTGGAATTTTTTGGCGAAATGGTCACGAAGAACGAGTGCAGTGTGAGACGGTGCTTAATCGTGATGCAAAAACCAAGAGTTGTTGGCCCATAATTCTGGTATTTTAGACGAATTGCTTTACGTAAACGATGCATAACGCTCAAATAATATTCCTTATTAACAGTTTGGTCCTGTGGAAGGAATTCATAGTGCACCACACCACGAAAATCGAAAAAAACTGTCATCAAGACCTTTATTTTTGAACGACTTTGACGTGCTCTTTTCGGTCTGGCCTCGCCTTTAGCACGATATTCGCTTGATTGGTCGGTTGTTTCGGGATCGTAAGCATAAATCCAAGTCTCATCTCCCGTAATGATGCATTTGAGCTTGTCCTGATAGTCTGAAAGCATTGTTTCACACACATCAACGCGACGACTTTTTTCCAAGAAATTGAGAGTTTTTGGTACCAAACGAGATTTGACTTTTCGTAGGCCCAAATGGTCTTTCAAAATGGTTTTCACAGATCCTTCTGATATTCCGATCATATCAGTAAGGTCTTCAACAGTCAACCGACGATTTTTGAGCACTAACTCCTTCACTTTATTGACGTGTTGGTCATCTGTTGACGTCGATGGTCGTCCGGAGCGCTCCAAGTCATCAACACGTTCTGGACCCTCTTTGAAGTCTTTGTGCCACTTATAAACATTTTTCTGCGACATGGTCGAATCACCAACTGCCTTCTGCAACATTCTAAACGTTTCCGCAACCGAAATTTCATTCCGCAAACAAAATTTCATGGCACTTCTCTGCTCAATCAAATCAGACATTCTAAAAATCGAAAAAGGCACTCTTGGTCGTTTGGTAAACACAAGCGTAAATATATTACTGATAATGATATTCACATGAAAAAAATAACTAGAGCCAAATTTTTATCCCGCGAAGTTTGACAAATAAATTCACCTTACTTTTTGCCCACAGTAGTATATGAAAATAAAAGTTGTTATAAAAACACATTCCTCAGTTGTTTTCAGTTGAAATCTCAATCGGTTTTTGTTGAATGAAGTTTTTACATACATTTAACTTTGAAATCGGTGGTCTAGAAATTTCGAAAAATCGATTTTTTGTTTTTTCGATATTTCGAAAGTATAGTAGCTTAAGATTATGCTATGAAATTTTAATCCTGAAATTTCCAATATTCTACAGCCCATTAACTAGGTAGAGAGCGGTCCGCGCGCTCCTGTACCTCAAATTTTAAAATCATTTATCTCGAAACGACTTTTTTCGACCTGGTGTTGTCAAAAAAAAAACAAAGAACTATTTAAGCGAATCATCTGAAATTTTCAGCAATGGCTATCGCCCTTACTAGAATCATATTATAATTTTAATTAATTTTTTTTACCCTTTTTTTGATTAAAAAACCGAACAATACCCGATTTTTAGAGTGTGTAATTCAAAACCACGCCAATTTGTAAATTTTTTTTTGTTTTTGTTTTTTTATTCTCATACGGAAAATAGCTACAGTCATACTGATGAATAATTTTTGTGGTTTTTGTCTTTCAGATATATAGAGGAGCCAAAATGGACAATACCGTCCAGGTCAAATATTTTGGGAGGGTCAACTTCAGCGCCATTTTTTAAATTATTTAAATAAAAAGTTTTGTTTTTGTTCAATTTTGTAGTAAAAGAAATTAAAAAATGCCTAAAAAATTTAAAGGGTTAGGGGTAGTCAGAATTTTCAAAAAATTGATTTTTTTTTTGCATTTTCTTAAAGTATAAGGTTTTAAAAATATTGTGTAAAAATTTGAAGTGAATCCGACAAATACTTTTCAAGTTATTCAACAATTAACAAAGGGCGCTCGGCCGCTCCGGAGCCGATAGCAAAACTTTAAATGCGTTTTTCTCAAAACTATGTTTTTCAAACTGGTGAACACTGTAACTTAAAAACCGCTACGTAGATTTCAATAAAATTTATACAGCTTTTGAAAAACATAAAAAACTTGTGCCTGATCGAAGGATTTTTTTTTTTTCAAAAATTTCGATTTTTTTTTAACAATTAACTGTTGGTTTTTTTCTCTAAAATCTGGAAAAAATTTTCTGAGGCCGCCATTTTGTTCATTTTGAAAAAAAAAAAGCTTCGATCAGGCACAAGATTATCTATTAATAAAACTAATTTTTCTTGTCCGATTGGTTTTAGATGAATCTGCAAGGACTTGTGATGTTCACCGCAAGGGACTTCTGGAGAAACGGGCTTCACACAAACAGCGATAACTTTTGCAATTATTAATTTTTTTTTTTGACATTTTGGTGAAGTCAAGTTAAAACATGATGTTTTTATGCTGTGTTTTTATTTTTGTTAAATAAATTAATTAAGTAGCAAAAAAAAATTCGTGAAAATCATCATTTTTTCGGACCTCTGACTACCCCTAACCCCTTAAATGTTGTTCTTCATTTTTTTATTGTTAAAAAAATTTTTGAAAGTACACTACATTTTCGATCTCTAAACTACCCCTTAGTTGAAAAATATGAACTTTTCTTCTGAAATTCATAAATTTTTTTTCTTTTAAACTACGAAAATTGCCACTAAATTTACCAATGATAGTCTAACGAGTCAACTGTATCTGTACTTTTGAAAATTCGACTAGCCAAATATGATAATTGGGGCTTATTTATAACTTTCTTGACCTTGCAAAGCTGAACGTTCGGCGGTGGAGGGAAGTAGCCTTAGATGGAGACGGATGGCAAAAGGTTGTGAATGGAGCAATGGTGCACCAAGCGCTGTAATGCTAAAAAGAAGAAGATTTATAACCTTCTTTCATGTCTTATAACTTCCTTATGTTTTTGTTTGCGTCGATATGCACCACCTGATAGCTGTTGTCGCTTGATTGCAGCGACGATTTTATGACTGGGTAATTTAAAGTTCAACTAATTTTATGACTACTAATTTCAAACTCAATCAGCATAAGCCGTTGTTAGTACTCCCGAATGGGCCTTAGATCAAATCTTAAATGCTTATCACAGCCTCAAATCACAGCGAGCCCAAAACGGTAGCCAAACAACTGAGAAGAATGAGAGAAACAAAGCAATAGAAATATAAAAATTAATTTTAGCTACAACTCGTATAAGTTGATTTAATAAAAAAAAAGAAACCAAAAGAAGGAAAAAAATAGAATAAAAAAAATCAAAGCAGTATGCAACACAAGTGGATTATGCTAATTATGTTTGTCTCATTTGAGACGCAGCACCGTTAAACGGCAACGAGCTTATCTACGCAGCTAAGCATTCTGTGACAACCTATAACGACTCGAAAACAAAATATATAGGAAACCTTTAACACCACTTGACATTTACATAAATTATCATGCAAGCGAATTTAGCAAGACAACTCCAGCCAGGCGACTCTGCTCCACTGTTGCTCGCACATGTGAAACGAAAGACTTAGGAAACGAACGCACGCGCAGCTGCAGCACCACTAACCTCGTCGATGAAGCGAGGAGTAGCAGAGTAGCGGAGTAGCGGAGTAGCGGAGTAGCAGAGTAGCGGAGCAGCAGCCATAAACTCACTTGAACTTCAGCGATTGTGCGCGCTGAAGTTACTGCGTACATAAATTTGAAATTTAAAATCGAAACTATTAACAACAACAACAACAAGCACCTATTATAAAAACAATACTCCAAAGCAGCACATAAAAAGTGCAACCAAATTGAAAGAAATGGGCGCATTTCACGCAACTAATGAAGGCAATTTCTAATAGCAAAAAAGAAAAAAACAAAAACCAAAAAAAAAAAATAAAACGAAACGAAACGTCAAGAAAACTCCAAAGAAAATACATATAAGTGCATTTACAAGCAGCTGAAATTAAATTAAAATCAAAACAAAGAAAGAAAAAATCTAAGCAAGATAATGAAAAATCAACCATAGCATGTGCAACAACAATTCCAACAAAGTAACAAGTGTGCAAGCTAAAAATTATATCCATGTGGTGGAAACGAGTGTGGCGTATCACTTTGCTTGCAGTAAATTTATTTATTTGTTGGTACACACACACATTCTTACGTACATACACACACATATACATAATGTAGGTGTGTGTATATGAGTAGCTGTAGTAGTAGGGCAACTCAGGAAAGAACCTCACTGAAAACTGGTTTCGACTGCATTCGCTGCCATGTCTCAGTTTTATGGATTTTTTAGATATATGTTTTTGTTGTTGCTATTCTGTTTTTATGCACAGAGGCTAACGCATAGATGAATGCATGTTAAGACGAGTCGGTTGCACGTACTAGCCAAGGTTTGAAGAGATGCCTGACTGCAGCCAGGCTGGTTGGATCGCCGCTAAACAACAGCTGGATGGAGCAGTAGAACAGTGGGTTTGTTATGATGGTGCGTAGTGAAGAGTTTTCAGTGGAGAAAATGTACATATAACGGCTTAAAAATTTATTTGTTGTGCGACTGGCGCATACCCGTTGAAAAGGCTGGCTGGATACGCTAGAAGGTCATAATTGTTTAAGGGTTCAAAGGAGCTTCTATGGTTGACACATAAAATCTTTCAAAGTAGTGGGTATTTTTTAATTTAATATAAAATTTAATTTAATAAAAATATATAAAAAAAATGTCCAAAAGCAACGTGATTTTTGAGCCACTTAAAACGCATACTTTATTATGACAAAAAAAGTTCATACTTAAAATTTTTCTAAAAATTCAAAAATTTTTTTTTATAAATTAATTTGCACAAAGTCTGCAACTTGGATTTGCAATGTTTTTGTAGTAGAATGAACTATATTAAAAAAATTGTAAACTATTGTAAATAAGAGAGAACTTTTTTAATTTTTTAAGAATTTTCAATTAGTTCCCGTGTGCTTTCCATGGCAGTGCCACAGGATGTCGAAAAAAGGAGCGCATAGTGACTTTAATTAAGTGGTCAACAGTCTCTATCTCTGAAGGGTCCTTCATAGCTTCTGCAATGGGGCTTAAATGCTAAACCACACACTTTTCTGCGTGTGTGCCGATCCTCCCATGACCGGTAAACACAGCTGCGAGTTTAGAAATTGAATGGCGTGGAGTCCATAGAACTTTCTCTGTACTGCGCCTATTGTACTGCGACCAAAAGGTTTTTGAAATAGCACGTAAAGAAATGGAGCTCCATCTGGGCTGTCAAAGAGGTGATGTAATTCTAGTGCCACTATGCCTATAGTAATTTTCCCGCCTTCGGATACTGTTCTTTATGCACAAGCTACTCGGAGGCATTAACTCTCTTCGTAGTGGTTTCTTAACCGAACACTGCTCGAATGGTATTCATATGGTGAGATCTAACATAACCTCATAAGTCTCACCGCATGGATATCTGACGAACAATGCCCGGTAAGAACACCCTCCGAATTCGTGAGCTGCGGCTTTGTTAGTCTCAGAAGTTCGGATCCCCTATTTGCCAACTGGCTGTTCTTCTTCTTCTTAATTGGCGCTATAACCGCTTACGCGATTTTGGTCGAGTTTAACAAAGCGCGCCAGTCGTTTCTTTCTCGTGCTAACCGGCACCAGTTGGACCTACCACGTGAAGCTAAGTCCTTCTCCACCTGATTTTCCAACGCAGAGGAGGCCTTACTCTTCCTCTGCTATCACCAGCTTTTACCGCATCGAATACTTTCAAAGCCGGAGCGTTTGTATCCATTCGGACAACATCACCCAGCCAGCGTAGCCGCCCGATCTTTATTCGCTGTGCTATGTCTATGTCGTCGTAGAGCTCATACAGCTCATCGTTTCATCGCCTGCAATATTCGCCGTTGCCAACGTGCAAAGGTCCAAAAATCTTACGCACAATCTTCCTCTCGAACACTCCAAGCGTCGCTTCATCCGACGTTGTCATCGTCCAAGCTTCTGCGCCATATGTTAGGACGGGCATGATGAGAGCCTTGTAGAATGTTAGTTTAGTTCGTCGAGTGAGGACTTTACTGCTCAGTTGCCTACTTAGTCCAAAGTAGCACTTGTTGGCAAGAGAGATTCTACGTTGGATTTCAAGGCTGACATTGTTATCGGTGTTAATGCTGGTTCCTAAATAAACGAAGTCTTTTATAACCTCGAAATTATAACTGTCAACAATGACGTGGGTGCTGATACGCGAGTGCGCCGACAGTTTGTTTGAAGTCAAGAGCTACTTCGTTTTGTCCTCGTTCACCACCAGACCCATTTGCTTTGCCTCTTTATCCAGTTTGGAGAAGGCAGAACTAACAGCGCGGTTGTTAAGACCGATGATGTCAATATATGGCTGTTTGCGTAGATAGGTATTTACCTTCCTCACGGCAATTGAAGAATTAAGAAGCCAATACACTGCTTCTTTAACTGACGCTATTCCTCCGCTTGGAAAACACTACAGTGGTGCGGTAGATTACATTTGAGCTTGATGCTGAGCTCAACGATAGCAGAATACTACCCCACGAACACTTCCGACCAACTTCGAGCCATCTATAAACATATTTGCCATGCTCTGTCTCAAAGTGTTGCTCTCCATTCACTTGTCACTTGAGGGAATAATGGGAATGAACTCTAAGTTTGTAAGAATAGTTTCCATCTCCCATACTAATTTTATATTGTTTTTTTTTTTCTATGGCAAAACCCAGATTTAAGTACTTATTGAATGAATTGTTCTCTGTAGGTAAGCAGCTTGGTACCTCGAGTACACAACAAATATCACTAGATTGCCGTTTTAATACCACAATGTAGACCACTACCTGGGAGAGGTTACAAAACATAAGGGGGAAAACACCAATCTACAGCCAACCAGCCCCGTTAATGTAGTGGAAGAGAGAAAAGCAATCAAGGCGGCAGAACTGTTTCAGGGTGTACATCATGCTAAGGAACCTCAAGCGCCTAGCCACCAAACCCGGACATTTGCAAAAAAATGTTGAACAGTCGCTATCTGTGCAGGATCCTCACATTCTCTGCAAAGCAAAATTCTACAGTTGTATGGAAGTCCAAGCTTCTTCGCATACGTTCCCATCACCCAGTGGTCGGTGACCATCGCTATGAGTTTGGAAATTGTAAGGCGGGGGATTCCCAACATTTTGAGCATCCTGCTTCTGTCGTACAGAGCCCAAAGTGTTTTTGAGATAGCGCAACATCTTTCGTACGCTTTTTTAAGAAGGAAATTGTGGAGTTTCCCTTTAGCAACGGACAAGCGGACAACGATGTCTGAGATGGGGACAGCACAAACCAGTTCTGTCGACTCCTTCCTGGCGAGCTCATGCAGAGAAGTGAAGTTGCCGTCTTTGTTCCTATGTCCTGGAACCCAGAAAAGAGAAGTGTTTGCTGTATGTTTGAGATGTTTGATTTTCTGCTTACAGGAGTTCACGGGAAGAGAGCTGCACCAGGGCGTCATCAGTGCTTTGAGCGCAGCTTAACTATCGGAAAGGATACTTTTGTCTTCCTTTTATCCTCTATCTAGAAGTAAATAAATAAATAAATCAGCGAAAAATAAAAGCACACAAGCAAGAAATTACAGATTTTTAAAAGTTTTAGAAAACTGTTGCAATTAATTTTTTTTTTTGGTTTCTTTGTATTCGAAAGTCACTGCCACTTTCACGCCATTCCTCCTCACTGTGCAAGCTATTTACTTATTTTTTTTTTGGTAATTTTGTTTTAGGTTTTTTCCATCCTGCCCACAGTTGAACACAATCAAGCAGATAATTTGAAACTGAAATTTATTACCAAATGCTTGAAACATGCAAACACATACATGCACGCATCTAGTAGTGGATAAGCGCGCATTGACATACACACACACACACCCATCGGTACACGCGTGTAACGCCCGGCAAACAACGTGCTAAGACGCAAAACTACCTTGCCATGCCAGACGTCGCCGTACGCCGCTGCGTACCCTGCTGCGATGACAAAGAATCAACGACGACGACACACAGTAGTCTTAGATGAAATGGATCTTAACTATAGATCGCGCACAGGGACGCAAGCATACGTATGTATGTATGTATGTATATTCCATTTTTGTTTTTGTTTTTATTTTTGTATTTTATTTTTATTTTTGTAAGTACGTATGTGTATATGTGCAGGCATAACAATGTAGCTGACAGCAAACGTTGTTGGTTGTTGGTTGCATTGTTGTTGCACTGGCATACACTTGCTGCACACCTGCATTTTCGTCATTGCCCATAATCAACTAAAGAAAAAAAAACAAAAAACAAGAGATATGCTAGAGACACACATACACACATACGTACACGTACGTACAAGCTCGTACATATGCATGTGCAGAGACAGAGAGACAGACGCCCAACCAGCCAGCTAGCCAGCCAGCCGGTGAAGACAAGTAAAGACAAGACAGACAGCTAGTCAGTCCAGTCCGGTCCAGACTGGGTCCTCAGCTTGAGTGCTCGCTCAGCTACGAAAATGAACACTTGGGTTTTGATTTTTTAAGGTATTATTTTCGTTTTTGTTTTTGTTTTTGTTTTTGCTTACCTTTTTCTGGTTCTTTATATTCTGTATGTTTTATGTAGAAGTATTTTTTTGCTTTATTTTTGTTGTTGGTGTTAAAATTATAGCTTCAGCGGTGTGGCATAGCAATCAGTGCCCATACAAACAAACAGAAAAGCAAAAACAAAAAATTAAAAAATTGAAATAAAAATAAAAATAAAAAAAATAAATAAAATAAAAAAGTACTTGTATGCTTAACTACGTAGCTGCATAAAAACATAAAAGCATACATACGCACACACAAACACATATACGCGCATGCAAGTACAGGCCATACACAGAGTTCGAGCGACCGTCCGACCGTCCGACCGACCGATCGCTTGGCACTTGCATACATTTCTGTTTGTTTGTTTGTTTGTCTATCCGTCCGTTGCACGTAAGACGGGTAGCACTTCCCCATAAGAGACACATGATTAGTTTTGTTACCCATTTCTTGTTGTATGTTGCAGCTAGGCTTGTTGTTGTTGAACAACAAACATTAACATTAACACTGCCATTGTTGTTACACGCTGTGTCCATCACTGCGTTCCCTATTGCTGTTGTTGCATTCACTTTTGTCATTTTATACTATATTGCTTGGCGCGAGGAGTCGCACAAGAGGTGGGAGAAGTAGAAGTAGAGGATGATGAGGAGCAAAAACATCCATCATATAATTTTTCAGTTCTTCTACTGATTTGTTCTGCTACTGTGACTGCTGTGATTATGGTTAGTTGGTTGTTGTTGTTGTTGTTTTTACTGCCACAGTAGTTCCCTTAATTTTTCACTACTTTGCTGATTGTTATTTAAGTTAGGCGAGTTTATTGCCGCCACCACCACCACCACCATCACCACAATTACCACCATCAAGTAGTCACCGCAAAATAGGCCTTATGCGTTTTTTTATGGAGCTGTGAGTTCCTCGCCATTTGATTGTTTTAGTGCTTCTGGTATTCACTGGATCAGCACCTTTTTGTTGTTTTTCGTTTACGAGTAGAATATTATTTAATTTTTTATTTCTCAAAAAACGATTTTATGAGCTACACTACACGGCGCAAAACTTTTTCGAAGTAAACACTAAGTGACGCTTAAAAAATTATTAGCTGAAAAGAGCCACATACGCACTGATTTTGACTTCTGCATCTACTTACCGATATTACAGGAAAATTTTATGAAGAAATTTTTAGATTTCTCAAATGGTTATCAATACCAAAAAAATACCAAACCATGTTTGTTGAGATATTTCTTTACTACAACTTTATTCTGAAAAAATGCCCATCGCTGGCTACTACTTTTTCCCATCTTTCTGGTAGATCTCGTATACCGTTGCGGTAAAACTGTTTATCTTTTGAGGCTATTCACGCATCAAGCCACTTTTTGATGCCTTCATATGAATGGAACTGCTGGTCAGCTCGACCATGTGCCGACGATCGGAACAGATGATAATCGGACCGCACAATATCTGGAGAGCATGGCAGGTGGGGTAGGATTTCCCATTTCAGTGTTTCCAGGTAGGTTTTAACGGGTTTGGCAACTGTCTGGCTTAGACGTCAACAACCTAATAAGGTTCTTAAACCGCACAGAGTGGATATAGTCATGCTGTAAATAACCGTTAAACAAGTTGTGAGGCCCAGCGTTGTCATGCTGTAGAATCACTTTTCCATGCCTCTCCGCGAATTCCGGCCGCTTCTCGCGCAGTGCTCGGCTCAATTGCATCAATTGAAGTCGATACTGATCCCCAGTGATGGCCTCGTTTGGTTTAAGGCAGTAGTCTGCTTTAGAAGCCGAAAAAAAGCGTTTTTTTAGCAATTTTTTTTGAAAGAAATACCGAAGAAGTTATAAAATTCCAAATTTTTTCGAAGTTTGAAAAAAAAATTCCCTTTTTTAAGAAAAAAAATTGACTTTAAGTTGCAAAACAAGTAGTTTAAATAATACTTTTGTCCAACTTTTTTAGTTCAAATAGAAGATAATTTAATACTGAAGCTAGATCACTTTGGTTTTTTTCGATCGGACATATATTCTTTTTGCTATCGCCGGCACTGTTTTCTAACACTTGTGAAAATGAAAACTCGAGAAAACGCGCTTTAAAGTTCTGCCTGAGCATTCGCACCTGCTCGACTCTCGGCCACCAAAACTGCTCTAGCTTCGAAAATATGTCGAATTGGCCTCTGGAATTTTAAAGACATATTCTTGGATAGTTTTGGAAGAGATTTAAAACAAAACAAAAAAATCGATTTTTTGAAGCCTGTAAAGCAGACTACTGCCTTAAACAGTTCAAAATAAATAACACCAACAAATACAATGCATAACCTTCGCAGCGTGAATATTCGACCGAGGCGACGACGTAGAAGTATCACCGGGCGGTCCCCATGACTTTCTTTCTTTGGATTGCTGTAATGAATTCATTTTTCTTCACCCGTCACGATGCGATGAAGAAAACTCTTCCTTCCTTCCTTTTTTGCCGCTGGAGCAGTTATTCACAGGCGAAAAAACGACGTTCAACATTCCTTGGTTTTAACTCATAAGGAACCCAAGTCCCCTCTTTCTGAATCATTCCCAAAGCATGCAAACGCTTAAAAATGGATTGGCGGGTAACTCCTTATACTGACGCAAGCTCTTCTTGCGTTTGACACGGATCCTCATTGAGCAATGCCTCCAATTCAGCGTCTTCGAAGGTTTTTAGCTTTCCTTCACGCGGAAGGTCGTCAACATTAAAATCACCGTCTTTGAAGCGAGGGAACCAATCTCGCCACGTTGTTTCACTTAAAGCAGCATTTCCATTAACTTTTTGTAGCTCTCGATGCGCTTCAGCCGCCGTGTTTCTCGAATGAAAGAGGAAAATCAACATTTCCCGCAAATGACGATTATTCGGCGCAAAATCAGACATTTTCACGAAACCATACCAGAACAAAATCTCTCATGTGTCGAAGCAGGTTGTTTACCAACTATCTAAGCTTGGTTTATGATGTTTAGGGTATGTTAGAATCGATTAGCACACACTGCTGGCGGCATCTATTGGCAAACAGCGGGAACTTAGTTGCGCACCTAATACAATACATAAATTTCTGAAATTTTTCATAATAAATCTATTCCTACAGTAAATCATATTTATTCAGTTTTTTTTACTAAAATATTGTGATTTTTGAGTCTATACTGACTACCAATTTCGGCACTAAACCTGCATATATTAGACTGTCAGCCCTTGAAAGTTAGTTCAGCACACACAAAAAATAATTAGTTTTGAATATTTTTCACTGATCTGCTAAAACCCCAAAAATCTCCGCAAACTCGAGCTAAAATCAAAGTTTTGTTCACCATCTTTTTATGATTGCCGCGATGTGAGCTACTAAGAATATCTTTTTGCAGGGCTAAATAATAAATAATGAGCACAATGAGAGCACACCGAAGAACTTTGAGGGAAAATTTTCGTTCAAAGCGCTCGAAATGGGGGTAAATAACTTATGGTTTAGCACCACGATGAAGCGCTGGCTCAAAGATCTCATCTTGAATGCGACTATTCAGCCAAAAACCGCATTTTTACTGCTACAAAATTTTAATTCATATTTACCTAAGAAATACTGTGTGGCTGTTGCTTGTTATCACCGCTCCAGTGGCCATTGGTGATGAAGTAGAATCAAGAGAAGGACCGCAAGGCGATTGCAAGAGTGGTCTAGAAAAATATTTTGAAGATTAGAAATAGCATTCGAACAGGAGTTTTGGCTATCATGGAGATTGCTTCAAAGGGAATGAAATGAATATGAAGGATAAATAGAACGTGAGACTACAAAATGATGTGAGGAGTGATATTTCAATCAAAAGAGGAATTCGCCAAAGATGTGTTTTATCACCAATGCTCTTCAATTTATACTCGGAATATACATTTGAAGAGACTTTGGCATCAGTCAACTTAGGTATAAAAGTCAACGGCGAAATATAGGGGTTTTAATAAGGCGTGTTATTTTGATATTCAAAGAAAAATGCTATTTTTTAACATAAATTATCGGATGTTTATTTCATTATAAAGAGCAAGGTATGCCGTTAATAGTAAAAAATAACATCAGGCAAATAACCACCACGACCACGCTTACAGGACAATATCCTTTTCATGAAATTTTCCATAACCGAATTGCAAAGTGGCTGCCCCTATGTCCTCGATAGCCTCACGAACTCAATCTTTGAGGTCTTCAATCGACGTTGGGCTGTTGGCGAAAACCTTCTCTTTCACGTGGGCCCAAAGAAAAAAGTCACAAGGTGTTAAATCACAAAATCTTGGTGGCCAATTGCGATCACCTCTTCGAGAGAAACTTTTCCCGGAAAATATCAATGATTTCGTGACTTGTGTGACACGTAGCGTCGTCTGGTTGAAAAACTAAACGTTGTCGAGATCAATACCATCCCATTTCGGCCATAAAAAATTGTTAATCATCTCTCGGTAGCGCAATCCATTCACCTGTAACACCTGTTATTGGAAAACCCTTTAATAAATAACATACGATTTGCCGATGAGACCATAATATTGGCTGACAAAATTAATGACCTGCAATATCTCTTCAAAGAAGTCAGCGGAAAAAATCAGCAATACGGCCTAAGTATTTTCGAAAAACTCTCAACAAATCACCAATTCAAAAATTTATGTAAAGGGTTTTCCAACAGCAGGTGTTACAGGTGAATGGATTGCGCTATCGAGGGTTGATGAACCATTTTTATGGCCGCAACTGGATGGTATTGATCTGGACAACGTTTATATGACACTCCGATCCAAAGAGTATACCGATTTAAGTACCTAGGACGTTGGCTTAGCGAAACATGGACAAATGGCAGAGAAATTTGCTGCCGGATTGAAGCAGCAAGGAAGCTTTCTTCACTTACAGGAAAGTTCTTTCAAATAAAAGCTTGAACATGAAATTACGTATTCGGTGCCTTAAGTGTTACGTTTGGTCTGTTTTGCTGTACGGTGTGGAGGCGTGGACACTAGAGGTTACGATTCTGAATATCTAAATTAGAGTCGTTTGAGATGTGGTGCTATCGGCGGATGATGAAAATATCGTGGACAGTCAAAGTTAATAACAAAAAAAGTGTTAACGAACTTAGAAAGGATAGAGAGCTGTTATGAACGATAAAGCGCTGCAAAAAACCGCATATTTTGGTCATATAGGGTTTTTTAATAGGTGCGCTTCAACTTTTTTCCGATAGGGAGGGCGAAGGACGCAATATTTTTTATTTTTCGCTTGTCATTTGTAAACTTGATTAGTATACATTTCATCATGGAGCTCTACACACTTGAGCAACGATTGCAAATCGTGCAAATTTGTTATGAAAATAATCGTTCTGTTGCTGCTACTTTAAGAGCATTACGGCCATTTTACGGTCCATTTAACAAGCTGTCCCGTTTTGGGGGTATGTGAAGTCATTGGTCTACAGTAACAAGCCGGCGACGATTTGTGAGCTCAGAGCCAATATTGAACGCGAAATTGCTGGAATTTCGGCCGATTTATGCACAAGAGTGGTCGAAAATTGGGTTCAACGATTGGACTTCGTAAGACGTGCACGCGGTGGTCATGCAAAAGAAATTGAATTTCATACTTAAATGTATATGTTCAAACTCGATAATAAAAAAAAAATTAGTTAAAAAAGTCAAACCGTTTGTGTTTTATTCAAAAAAGTTCAAAAGTTGAAGCGCTCTTACTGAAAACCCCTATACTATACGAGGTCCTAAATGTGAATTCTTACAACTTATTGTGCAAGGTAAAATCGAAGGCAAACGAGGAATTGGAAGGAAGCAAATGTCTTGGCTATATAACATAAGAGAGTGGACAGGATTAAGGACTATTGGGTATTTGGTTGAAGCAGCCCGAAGCAGAGACAATTACCATAATATTATATCTAATATTTTATTGTTTTGTTGAATGTAAAAAAGAAGAAGGAATTAAAATTAATGAACAATTTATTACTGTGTGTACAGGAGTAGCCTCACCATCGTGAGTGAAAACCATAAAGTTACCTTAATCTGGGTCCCGGGACATCGGAACATTGAAGGTAACGAAAAAGCAGATGAACTGCAAAAGAGGGGGATCTACCATGAATAACGCTCTTGCAGAATCGGTAGTCACACCATTAGGTGCAATCAATAATGCATTTTCCCAAAAATACCTTCGAATCGCGGATTGTAGGTGGAAAGACCAGTCGAGAATCTCGAACAACTGTCCGGCTTAGACGTCAACAACCTAATAAGGTTCTTAAACCGCACAGAGTAGATATAGTCATGCTGCAAATAACTGGTAAACAAGTTGGTAACGAGGAAGCGCTAGTTGGATTCTGGAACAATCACCACTTTAATACTGAGGGGTTAGGGGTAGTCAGAGGCATAACTTTCAATAATTTTTTTTGCTAGTTATTTTTTATGTTTTTCAAAAGCAGTATAAATTTTATTGAAATCTACCAAGCGGTTTTTAAGTTACAGTGATCAACAGTGAGAAAATAGCAAACTATCGAGCTCCGGAGCGATTGTTGAATAACTCGAAAAGTATTTGTTGGATTCGTTTAAAATTTTCACACAATATTTTTAAGATACTATGCTTTAAGTAAGTGGAAAAAACTCAAATTTTTTGAGAATTCTTGCTGCTCTTAACCCCTTTAATAAAATATAATTTTTAAAAATTAAAAAAAAAAATGAAATATTACCAAATACCTTCGCTTCTTTAAAATTAAATAATCTAAATTTTTTTTTTTAAGTAAAATATATTTTTTAAAACTAGCAAAAAGTTAAAAAACTTCGAGATTTAT
This sequence comes from Anastrepha fraterculus, assembly GCA_037575425.1. Taxonomy (NCBI): domain Eukaryota; kingdom Metazoa; phylum Arthropoda; class Insecta; order Diptera; family Tephritidae; genus Anastrepha; species Anastrepha fraterculus. The sequence goes on along the minus strand of JAYXIM010011298.1, from coordinate 84,599 downwards.
TAAATTTTTGTAGTCTGGGTATAAAGTTTTCAATGTATAATTTTCTAAATTTTTTAAATTTATTTTTTATAAATACATATTTAAATTTTTTTCATATTAAATTTTTTTTTTAATTTTGTAGGATAAAATATACTTTTTAAAAAATTGTTGTTCCAAAAAAAATTTTTTTTTTGATTAATAAACAATTTTATTAAAATATCATCAACTGCTCAATAATGTAACAAATGAACATAACAGCGTTTCCCCAGAGCAGCATTTTACAGTCATTCTCCACGGGTTCGCTCTACGTATTTCATTACGAGGATCATTTGAAAAGTTCATGGAAAGTCAGAGACATGACACTACTGGCACGAATCGGGGTTATGTTTAGTAGCATCTCTTGGAAGAACATACATCAAGTTTCAGTCAGATCGGTGGGCATCTTTGAGTTTGGCATTCGTTTGAATTGAGGAAGTTGAGTGATTTTCCTTTTCCATCAGGACAACGCCACATCTTACGCCTCAACAGTTGTGGTCGCAAAATTAACGGAAATAGGTTTCCAGCTCATTTAACATCCCCCCAGTCTCTAGGCTTGGCTCACTCGGATCTCTCGAACTACTATTTGATGCCAAATTTGGAAAAATGGATGGTGGCAAATGATTTTATTCAAACAAGTAGGTGATTGCAGACACGAGAGACTATTTTTCTGACTTGAACAAATCCTATTATTTGGAAGGGATCAACAAACTAGAACAGCGTTGGACGAATTGTATAAGACTAAAAACAGAATATATCGAAAAATTAAAAATAGTTTACCCCAAAAAAATAGGTATTTTTTATTTGGCACGGATTTTTCCAAATCATCTTCTTTTAATAAACACATTTTATTTAAAAAAATTAAAAAGTAAAATTTTAAATTTTTTTTAAGTATTTCAGTTTTGTAAACTTTATACCAAAATTTTCAGCTCACAGAACAAATTTTACAATTATTAAAGTTTTTTCAAACTCTTTTCAGTTTAGTCGCTCAGACCAACAGATAAAGCAATTTTCGTAAAAATTTACGACAATGACCAAAATATTTGGTTCACTTAACATGGAATCTTTCTTTAATGGTAGCTGTTTAAAACGAGACTTCCAAGTTTGTTCAAAATTGAAGAATAAGTCATGAAACTTTAATCAGAATATTGAATAACGTAAATTCTAGCGCCTTCTGGGATCATCGAGACATCTGTGTCCCGGTGCAGGGTACACTCCTGGAGTTTCTTTTCAAATGCAGGTCTACTCTAGTTCAACTTATCGTTCAGTTCAATTTTGAACTTCTTTTCGAATTTGATCACTTTAGTGATATCATCTCCGGGTAGCTGAGTGAGTGGAAGCTGCAGCTTTAGCACCTCCATGTTTTTAAATTACATCACCTTACGAAACCTTTCGTGGTACGCTTGGCTGATTGCTGATTAACTATGTGGAGCGGTGCCAGCTCGATCATCACCTCCAACGCAGCTGTAGGGCGACTCCGCATCGCTCCCGTGATGCAAGTGCTAGATAAGCGCTGAAGCTTAGTTAGCGCTATCCGCACCGTCGAGAGAGTGACTCTCGATGCCCAAGCGACCGCTTCAAGTGTCACTATTGGTCTTATTATCATGATGTACATCCATCTCAAGATTCTTCGCAAGATTTTCTTGCTAGACGTTTGCAGATCATGAGAGCCTTTGCTGCATCAGCATGCCTTTTCCAGTTAAGGGGGGACCCTCATTTAGACGGTCGAAAAATGCATCATTTTTGGGAATTTTTTTCTCAGGTAAAATAACTTCAAACGTTTTGTAATTCATAAAGTACTTTAATAAATGTCTTGACTGTCTACAAAAATTTTCGGAGAAGAAAAAAAACATTTTAAGTATGGAAATATACACCTCGTCCATGGCACCTCATTCTATCTGTGTACATTCTAGCGCTCTGCATTTTTTTCTGAAATAAAAAAACCAAATTTTTTTTAAAACTTTAGGATAATACCTTCGATGTGACATTTTGATTTTAAAAAAAAATGTCGAAATTGATATTTTTTACCCAGTTTTATGTTAAAAGTGATTTTTCATGCATAAAAATTGACTTTAAAATTACAAAAAAATATGAAAATCTTTTTTTTTAAAAAAACACTTAATGTCACATTGAAAACAATTTAATTATCTTTAAAATGAGCTATTGTAAAGCCTGATTGGTTCAATACAGCGTTCTCAATTGTGTACACAAAATCGAAAAATGATGTTTCGAGAAAAACGCGTTTAAAGTTTTGGATACAGGCGATCAGGCCACCCGTCGCGTCCTGTTAAAAATTTTGTCACTCCTTCAAAAATACAGATATCGACTTGAAGTTTTGAAAGTATATTCTTAAATAGTTGTAGAATAGATTAAAATTATTTCCAAAAAATCGATTTTTTTGACCCGATAAATGAGGGTCCCCCCTTAAGCTTGGTATCCAGGACTAGGATAAGATACTTAACTTCGCTGACCAAATCAATAGCAACCCCATTCATGCTGATCTCTTTCATTCCTGGTAAGGTCCTTTTCCTGGTGAAATGGATCATCACTGTTGTGAACGTGTATGCGTCCATACCTACCCCAGCCCATCATATTTTTGTCAGGTTTAAAACTCTTTGCAGTGTGTTCTCGGACCTGCCACTCGCTATAATTAAGCAAGTGGAGCAGGTCGCCTACTACTAGGCTCAACAGGAGGGGTGATAAGACTCCCTCATGGCGCGTTGTGAAATAATGATTATTGTAATGATTTTGCATACGTAACCACACAATTTAACCGCCTCAAGAATTCTAAATTTTAGACTACAATTTTTTAGACCCAAATGTGGCATATGAATAATAGTAATGATACAGTTATCTTTTCCTCGCAGTGTACAATATTAACTAGAACACAGCAACAAAAAAAAAGAGGAAAATTTTACGAACAAATTTTCTCTTGTACCATTAACTTCTTGGTTGGAGAATTGTATGGACGAGCTACTGGTGCATACTGCTTGTTCAGCTGCTAATTTTTGTACGCCTGACATTTTTTATCATTTTTTTGTTTTTTTCTTTCCTTTGAGTCCGTCCATATCTGCTATGCTGAATGAGTATATATGTCTGTCGAACGCACACATAAATGACTGACTGATTGTCAGTCACACGCTCAGCCAAACAACATACAAACAAAGCCAGTCAACCAAACAACCAAACAACGAACGAAGCAATCATTAACTAAGGTAGCAACCAATAATCCTGTCAGCTCGGCTACTGTATTTAGCGTTTGGCTGGAAGTGAGGCAGTAAATGCTGAAGAAAAAGGTGAGAAGATTTCTGATTTCTTCAAGGTGCATTAGCGTGAAGTTACTTCTTCAACATAAGTAGATTTTTCTACACCTACATACACACCCGTACATAGGTATGAGCAGATGTTTATATGTATGTGTGGATCCCCATTTGACAACACAAGTTATTAGCACATAAATATTGAAGGTAATTTTAGTGGCAGATAAAAAATGATTTTTACTTGGACAAGCAGCAGTTTGTTGTTGTTGGTCACTGATTGGTAGCAAATACGAGTACAAGTAGATAGTGGCATTTGAGTAAATTAAAAAAAAAACAAGAAAAATACAGGCAAATAAATTTTGTACGCATATGAGTAAACATAGATAGATAAATAATTTATTTATTTAGTAAAAATGAAAAAAATTGTTTAACACTTCAAATAAATATTTATTTATGTTTCTGCAAAAAATTAATCATTTCCACATATACACGCATACAACCCCACATGCCCATAAATTACATGCACATGTACATTCGTATCTGCACACCAACTAAAACATAAATAATTTTGGTCAGTCAGTGAGTCGGCAGACACCTGAACTAATCAGCCACAACTACACCCCAGTACACAGCATCCACTTAATATTAATACGCTGTAACGGTAGCACTACCGCAGCATGGCGAATTGCGCATACAAGTACAAGTGCACATACACACACACGTACGCATGTAAGCAGCCGAACCGCAAGTGGCTTGAGTCTACTAGCAGAGTGCATCGCTTGAGTAGCATAGTTGGTCGGCAACCAACCGCCACCTGCCTTACGCAATTAAGCTTTGTTAAGTCAACGCCTATGCTCCACCACCTGCAAACCCATTAGCCAGGCCATGGAGCCCACCACCAGCCAACGGCCAGCACCGCCACAACCACCTGATTATGCGCCCAAATGCGCATGAGTAATAAATAAATTCTGCACGCGGTTGTGCTACTGCACATGCGCAACTTCAAGTGTGACAAGCGCGCAAGCGGCGAAATGATGGAGTGTCTTTTATTTGTCTGTTTTTTTTGTTTTTTTGTTTGGTTGTTTTGTGAAAATGGGTTTTTCGAGTAGGTAGTTTTTGAAGAACAGTGCTGAATGGTGACTTGACGCTTAGAGTGTAGGAGAAAACTTAATTTATTGCTAAAAAGGTAAGCGACGTGCGGGCAGCTGAAGCGATTACATGAAAAAAATTATACTAAGTTATACCAAGAACAAAATTAGTATGGCCAAGGAATGCATCGTTGACTAAAATGCGCGAAAAGGCTACGTGAAGGGACTAATAATTTTCACCAATGCACGAAACAAGCTTTCGGTGCGCGAGGTATACCAGTACCTTCTTACTATGTTATTGTTGTTGTTGTAACAGCCTAAAACATTCCTCAAAACTGACCTGATGATGTGGGGAAGACCATGTTGACACCTTGGTCAGAGGACCCGTGGTATTAGATTACAAAAAAAAAATTTAAATTGACAGGACCGCATACCCTATAATCAGAAAGTACCGGGAATGTTTAAATAAAATAAAACAGAGTTAAATTTCAGGCAAATTTATTTTATATCTTTCCAAATATGACCCGTCTGAAGCAACACTCATGTGCCAACGTTTAACCCAGTCCTCCATGCACCCCTGGTGACCGACAAAGGGATAGCATTAAGGTCCTTCGTCGCATTCTCTTTGATCTCCTCTATCGACTGGAATCTCCTTCCACGAAGTGATAACTTCAACTTGGGGAAAAAAGAAGTCACACCCATATCAGGTGAACTCGGGGCTTGTACGATGCTATTTACTTCGTGTTTGCTCAAATAATCCAGCACGATTTGGGCTCGGTGCGATGACGCGTTGTCATCATGCAAAATCCAGGAATTGTTTGTCCACGTTTCCGGCCGTTCAGCATCTCTCCAACTCTTGAAAAGGAATAAATAATATTCTTTACTGACTGTCTGGCCCGATGGAAGGTACTCATGGTACACTACGCCTTGGCAATCGAGGAAAACAGTCAACATCACCTTCCCGGTAGTTTTTGCTCATAGTGTTTGTTTGCCGACTTCTTCACAGCAAAAATCTCGAAATACCATCGATCATATTACATTTGATGGAACGCATGCCTCCAGTGCTTTGGATTTGCTACACCAGGGCCTTCTTTCGACTCGAAAGCAGTCAATAAAACTGGACAAGCTTCGCGGCCGACTTATTTTCAGTAAAAGTGTACCCACGTTATTAAATTCGTTGAAGATGAACCTTTATGCACAAAAGGTTGCGTGCACCACTGAGAGAAGGCTGAATGCAATAAAAAAGGCCGCATTCTTTCATCGGTCGCAGCGCTCAGGTGCTAATATGGCGCACTATTTCTTCCTTGGAATGCATAGAAAAATACTTCGGAAATGATTTGTGAACCTGATACCATTTTTCATGGCAGCAAAGACTATCCAGGACTTTTTCCAGCTGTTCATTTTCATTGATGTCTGAAGATTGTGGAGGTGTTGGAAGTACTTAAGGGCAGTTGTACATAAGCCATAGACCAACATCAAGTGCCTTATGCTTTATATCGTTGGCTTGATAGTACTGGAAATTGTACTTAATTCCCAACTTTTCACCACTTCGGACCAAATTTTCTTTCATAATTGTTAGGAACTGTTTGTGGTCCATATTTCCCTTAATGAGGCACAAATTTCCAGTACCAACTGCTAAAATACAACCTCATACCATTACCGACCCACCACATGTTTAACTCCCGGGCGTAAGTTTTTTTTTCCAGCAACTCTTCATTAAGTCTTCTCCACACATATGATTGTCCATCTGACCTGAATATGTTAAACTTGCTTTCATCTGCAAATAAAACGTGCTTTCAGCACTCAAAATCCTTATCTCCATGACGCTTTGCTATTTTTATTCTCTTGCCTCGGTTAATCTCGTTGATGAAAGGTTTTTTTTTTGTGCAGCTTTTCTATTACAGTTATTTTTTCGCAACACTCTTCGTATACTTTCCGGGTGTTAGTTAATATTATATTAAGGTGTTGGGGGATTTCTTCTTATTTTCCACGAATTTTTTTTCTTTGAAACGTTTTATCACGTTGTTTAAAAAATATTTAACTTTCTTGGAGATATTTTGAATTTGAAGCTGCATGCTATGTATGCCCAAGTTCTTTATTGAGGCCCTGTAATTGGATAATAAGGATACCATAAGGAAACAAAAAAAGTTGAGCAATTTAATTAGAATGCTCACTCGGTTTTTTGTGGCCAATTTGTGTAGGGGTCAACAATATTTTTAGCCCTCTTTCCTTTGACAACTCTGTCGTTTATTTTAAAGTTGATACTCTAAAGACTAAATAAGGCATCAGTTGTTCTTATTTGGAACCGCTTGGTGGCTAGAACATTAGATAATCAAGAAATGTCAACCCTCAAGCCATTTAATTTTAGAGATCTAGAGGTCTTCATAAAGAAGCTTGGTCTGTCGCCCTTAAAATCAATTTTGATAAGTCGAAAGTGATGAGTCTGGCAAATAAGATCGCTGGGTGTGTCGAGATTGCAAGCAACCCTATCGAAACATTGGAGTAATTTACTTAAGTTGGCAGCAAAGTTGCCGTGGACGGTGGCAGAGATGCGGACATACCCTCCCGAATCGAAAAAGCAAGAGGGACATTCACGATGTTGTACTCTGTTCGCGGTTGTTGTTACAACCTAAGTTCCAGTTTAAAGATTAGTCTCTTCAACTCGAATGTGCTGTCATCATTCGCTTACAAGTTTCGGTCAACCGCTGTCAAAAGATGTTCCGGCCAAAAATAATGCCAAACAAGGAACTGCTCGAAAAAGCAAATATGGAGCCAGTAGACTTTTGGATTAGAAGACAGAATGGAAGTGGATTGGTCACATTTAGCGCAAGGAACATAGCGAAGAAGGCAATGGAATGAAACCCGTTGGCGGCGAGAGGAAGAGCGCCTGGCTGGTCAAGAGAAGCTTGAAAAAGAACTGTGGTTCGCGAGACGGCTCAACTCGAGTTAAGCAGAAAGCAGGTGAAGGCGTTATCAAGTAGTCGGTCCCGCGTAGGTGTTGCTAGTGTCCTAAGCCCCGCTAGGCATTCAAGGAAGCAATGATGATGAGAGTAGAAATGATTTCAATTTCCGACTTGTTGGAAGACGGCGCTAGAGGAGTGTACACACACAAGAGTTTCTAGTTGGAGTTTCTGCGAAAGTGTGAACAATTGCTATGTATCCTCGATACTGAAACGAAATATCTGGATGTTAAAATGAAAAATCTGGATACTAAAATGAAATATCTCCTTAATATACTTGAGTAAGAAGTTAGAAAATCGGATTATGAGCAGAGAGAAGTCAATCACTCTTTTCTATAATGCCCATTTCTTTGTGAATCCCAAACCTCATATGATTACCTGGTCGATCTCATGAGGATGCTTTTCCGCTAAGTCAAATGAATTATAAGAAAATCGTCTCCTAAGAGCGGTTTAACTCGTTCAAGCTCTTCAAGTAACCGGAACTCGTAGCCGGTGTTTCGTAGGTACTTTTTTGTCGGCTGATCTTTAGGATCTGACGCTGGGTAACATTCATATCTGAACACCTGAACACCGATTTATCACCTAATGTAGGGGGAAAGTTTTTCAGTACTCTGTATGATCTGATTTAGGGATAACTACACAAAGTTGTTAAATGAGGTGCAGATTTCGGACCAGATTTTTAATGCAGCGAATACTCAGATGGTCTTTTTTTCGAGGAGTTCTGATTTCAAGAGTCCGTCTCACTTTGCGTTCTTCAGAAAAGTTTAAGTACCTGTAGTAAATGCTGAACAAAAATTTAAGCAGGAAACCAAATAATCGAGTGTGAATTAAGAAGGCTTTTCTGGGTATCGATCAAACCGATTAATGGCATGCGGTTGAGTTCAAAGTTTATCCGTCGGAAATTCACGCTTCCCTCAACTTTTGTCCATTTTTGATCCACCTTCGAACATATCCACTGATTCTTGTCATCAAATATTTCACCTTGCGCAACATTTTCTGGAAGGTAAATTTCATATGGAGCGAAATTCTATATGGAGTAAAATTCTATCTGGAGTCATATTTGTTACACAACTACGCTGAGAGGATTTTGACGCTTTGATGTGTGAGTTTTTTAAGCTAAGTCTCCAGTGCATATTTTATTACTTTAGTACAGAGCAAAAAGGGGAGAAGGTTTGGAGAGCTTTTGCGTTCTGTTGTTTGCATCTTTTTTGCCGCTTAACTTTTGAGACAGTCATTCATATTTTTTTCAATTAAAAAATCACGCTTTTTAGTGCAAAATTTTCTAGGTTATTTCATTATTTCGTGATATCACTTTCCTCCACTGCTTAATGCGAATAAATCTTTCTTTGTTAACAAATAATGATACAACATCCTCGACATCATTTTTACAGAAAATGCATGAAATCATCTCATTTCAACTAACTGTTTGTTGGCCCCAATCGGTGACCTACTTTCAACCAGAGACGACGTGTTTCAACCCCCATAAATTTCGTAAGACACTTTCAAGTCTTTGTTTGTGCGTTCAGAAAATTTGCTGGTTTTTAGTGATTGGCATTTTAAAACCGTTGTGTTGATTAATTAACTCGCATTAATTGCTGACCTAAAAAATTGAAAGTTGCAGGCGTTAAAAATGCCAGGAAAAAAAAATCGAAAAAGAACAAAGAAATAAACAAAACCGCAAAGATGCAGTGGTAAGCCCTTAAATGCTTGTTTTTGTGCGCTTATTTTTTTATTTCACTTTGTTGGTTTTAATTTGAACACGAAAACAACAAAAGCCAATCAAAATGCAATAAAACAAACGAATGCGCGAAATTTAACAGGCGAATAAATCAATTACAAAGGTGGCAGTATTTTGTGGCCAGGTAAATGAGTTGACTTTTTCAAACCAAAAAAAATAACAAAAACAAAGAAAAATATACGAAAAAGAGGAAATAAATAAAATAAAAAGTCAATACACAATCGAACCCTCTAAGTTCGGCTGTGTTAATCCTTTGAAATATGTTGCTGGCAACACTGTGACACACTTTGGCAAGCGAATTTGGGCTTTCGGTAAAGTTTTTGGCACGAAATCACAGCCAACAAATAATAGGAGCAAAAATGTGTAATGTTATGTGTTTAAGCAAATAAAAGCCAAGCAAAAAATACTTAATTTGCAAAACACGACTGCATACGGCGCGAATTGACAGCTGTAATGATGTGTTGGCCGCCTGTGGTCGCCGGCCACCGCGCTTGGTGGCAATTGAATGACGGAAGTAGGCGGGTGGGCTGTAGCCTGCAAAATTCAGCGGAACATTCAAGCCATTTTCGTGTGTCGCATTTGTGACTGTTCGTATGGGTAGCAAAATGGTTACATTCACACAATGTTGCTGGGGAATTAATCACGTGGCCTATAGCTGAGCTGCAATGGGCGTAAATATACAAAGTAGTAGGTGCAGTGGTACGAATGAATGGCGCTGACTTGAGCCAAATTAAAAATTTAATAGAAATCTTAAGACTTTATGTAGAAAAGAGTGGGGGTAGCCATCTAAGCTATAGGTAGGTCTATTGAGTCCCCAGAAAAGCAGAATATCTCGTCAGCACTAATTTCGAATACATTTCTAACAGTGCTTCAGAAGGGTAAATTTTATTTCAGAAACAGCCAAATGTACCTCAGAATAGTCAATATTTTTTCACGGCCTGTCAAATGTACCTCAGAATGGTATACTTTCTTTCAGAAATCGTCAAAGGTACTTCAAATTAGTAGTTCATGTTCCAGAAACCTTCAACTATAACTGAGCATAGTACATATTTTTTCCGGAGTAATCAAATGTACTTCAGAGTAGTAACTTTTATTTCAGAAGCCGTCAAATGTAACTCAGAACAGTACATACTTTTTCAAGAGTAGTCAAATTTACTTCAGAATAGTAAATTTTATTTCAGAAACCATGATATGTTTTTGGAATAGTCCATATTTTTTCAGCAGCCGTCAAATATATCTCAGTATGGTCCACCTTCAGTAACCGTCAAATGTATTTCAGAATAGTAGATCAACCTTCAGTAACCGTCAAATGTACTTCAAAATAATAGATTTTATTTCAGAAGCCGTCACCGGAATATGTATGTATATATAAATACACTCGGGGGCTTGTCATTGGCTACCGAAGGCGACTATTAGAAACAACTTTTTCTTCATTTCAGCCTCTCACTGAGATTCGAACTTACGTCTTCTGTGAATTCCGAATGGTAGTCACGCACGAACCCACTCGGCTACGGCGGCCGATTCGAAATAGTCAATAGTATTTCAGAAGCTGTCAAATGCTCATCAGAATAGTAAATTATATTTCAGAAACCGTCAAATGTATTTGACAACGCAAAATTTTAGTCAAACGGGATAGTCAATATTTTTTGAAGAGTCGCCAAATGTACCTCAGGATGGGATACTTTATTTCAGAAGACGTCAACTGCACATCGGAGCAGTAAATTTTATTTTAGAAATCTCTTTTACCACTTTGGATCACTTCGCGTAGCAATAAAACTGCGACTAAGGCGTAAAGCTTTCCCTATGCTCCTCTCGCTGATTTTCGCTTTCTTTATTCTTATCGAAGCTCCGACATAACAACAACGCTTCTTAACTGGAAATGTATTCAACAATTCCTATCATCTTTTCGACAATAGGCATTGGCATTCAGCGAAATGAAGAAGCAGGAACCTACACGAAAAACATGTAAGAGATAGAATTTGAGAATCGAGACGAAAGCTCCTGTTTTCTGGATCCTGGATCTGTTTCCTCGATTACCAGCTTCGAATTGCTTCTCAGCATCTCGCGCGCCATCTAGCAACACGCGGCCATAACTAGCGCTTTTTGTACCGAATCGTCATGGGAGATGAGTGATAATGCCTGTACATCACTATGAAGCAAAGAAAGGAGTGGATAGTTCCAGGAGATACGCCAAAGCTGAGAGTCAAACCAGACCTTTCTCCAAAGAAGATCCTCATGATATGTGTTTGGTGGGACTTGGAGGGCATGGTGCACTGGGAAATGCTCGAAAAGAATGCCACAGTGAACAAAGAGAGAGCTTTACATTGCCCAGCTATACCGCGTGAATGAGGCTATTCGAATGAAAACACCTGATCGATATACTCCGTCACGACAACGTCAAAGCTGCACTCCATGAGCTCGAATGGGAGGTCCTTTAGCATGCGCCGTATTCTTCGGACCTTGCACCGAACGATTGCCATCTTTTCCGCTGCGTGTCAAATAAAATGAAGGGTGTCACCTTCGATATCAGAGAGGTGAAAGGGTCTTTATATCTGGCTCAACAACTTCTTTTACATGAGACCAGGCTATATTTTGGCGGAATGGCATCAACGATCAACTTGAAATTTTGACAAAGTATTAAAAAACCAAAAAATTTAAGTACCTAAATACCGCATACCCCAACTTAATTCCTTTTTAAAAGTGAGTTATTGATCTTTAATAAAAAAATTTCAAAGTAATTTGCTAGATTGAACTGCTTAAGTTAACATTAAGTTTAAGTCTAAACTACATTTCAGGCTCGGCATAAATGAAAAAAAAAATTAAATCATCTCAAACGTCAAAATAATAAATGCTATTCAAACACAATTCCTTTTTGGAGTACCGCATAGGCGATAGTCCTTTTTAAGGACCGAACTCCGCACGAAATATTCTCTGCCTAATTCAAACTTACTGAAAAAAATGTGTCAACATAAGTATGCGCTGCAAAAGTAAGAAAACCAAAAACAAAAAAAAACTCCTGAATTATGAGTTTCATTCATTACTTCACTATCATGAAACATAATCTTCAAATCACGAGGATCATGCAAGGATCATTAAACAGCAAACATGAAAAAGCATATAAAATAATCCAATTAGCACAGCATGATGCACATAGCTATTCAAATATAACGAAAATGAGCTTGCACCTGTTGCAGTAAAGCCACAAAAAAATATAAAAAAAACACCAACACAGATACGAAACGCAACTCGGCAAGAGAACTATCTTGCGATCCGGCACTGTTGGTAGGCTGTTGTGCGCATTTGAAAAGGTCTCAGATTGATAAGAAATTAAATAAACATGCAAAAAAAAACTAACGTTACAACAACAAAACAATTCAAACAGGCATTGCAGCCATTGATAGACATGACAGACGTGGCACTTTGTGAAACAAAGTGGAAAAGGATCACTGTGATTGATCGTGCAGGTCGTTCCATTGGCAAACGGGGGTTGCTGGTTGGCTGTTGTTTTGTGCTAAAGGCAATTCTAAGCAGCCTACCGTCTAACTACTTATACATACATGCGCATTAGGGTGGCAAACAAAGAATTTGATTTTCTTGTCTCCTGTTCTAATTTTTATACTAAATTGCCAATTAAGGAAAAACTGCTATTTTGTAGGTAGAATAAAAAAGTTATTAAATATTAACGATAATTTGCTTAAAAAGAGCTAGAAAATAGTAACAAAATAGTACATTTAGGATATTCGCAAGGGTCTCTTAAGTGTCGCAATTTTGGTGTGGTATGTTGTAACCTTAAAACGAAAAGAGAAATAGTAGGTTGCTCAATAAGTTTTGCGGTTTGATAAGAGAGGGCATTACTACTAGCCTAGTTTTTTTTGTTGTGTTGGAACACTCTTCACATATATGGGAAGTTTTTTTTAAATCTGTCAATTCATTCTTTGATTACAAGCCATTTAGTACCGACGTTTCACAGTATTTGTATTTTCCACAATGGAAAAAATCAAGTATCGTGCGGTGATTGGATTTTTATTTTTGGGTCTAGAAAGTTTAGAAGGAAAGAAAATTTATAAGCAAATGTTGAAAGAGTACTTTCTGCTGTACCATAAGGACTTTTCGTGATCAATTAGTACAGTAGAAAGATGGGTTGCTGAATTTAAACGTGGCCGTACAAACCCAGAAATATTAGAAAAAATACAGGAAATCGTATTGGAAAATCGTCAAGTGACTGAAAGATATTTAGTAGAAGCCTCTCATTGTAGTAGGTATCTCATTGGGCAGTGTAAGCAATCTTTTGACGGAAGTATTGGGTTGGCGGCCGCCGTAGCAGAATGTGTTGGTGTGTGACTACCATTCGGAATTCAGAGGGAACGTAGGTTCGGATCTCGGTGAAAGACCAAAATGGAGAAAAAGTGTTTTCTAATAGCGGATGCCCCTCGGCAGGCAGTGGAAAACCTCCGAGTGTATTTCTGCCTTGAAAAAATATATGTCGTTCGGAGTCCGCTTGAAACTGTAGATTCCTCCATTCTGTGGAACAACATCAAGACGCTCACCACAAATATGAATTGAACAAAAACACTTTTGAATGCGACTTTCTCAGCAACATTTAGAGCATTTTCGAAAGGATAAAGTGGATTTTGTGCTTCGATTCATCACTATGAATGAGACTTGGGAGTATCTTCATGATCCTAAATGAGAACAAAAGGCTGGAGAGTGGTGTGAACGGGGTTCTTTGGCACCAAAGCGAGTACGTGTCCAGAAATCGGCCGGGAAGGTGTTAGCATAAGTTGTTTGGGATGCGATAGGAATTTTGCTTGTGAATTACTTGCCAACTGGTAAAACAATAAATTCTGAATATTATTGTAACCCTTTAGAGCAGCTGAATAAAAGAAATTCGTGAAAAAAGACCCAATTTGCAATTGGAAGAAATTTTTTGTCATCAGGACAATGCGCCGTGTTACAAGAGCATTTTGACAATGGCTAAAATCCATGAATTATAGTTCTAATTGTTGTAGTATTCACCAGATTTAGTCCTTGGCGTTAGCGTTTTCTATTTGCTTTCAGATCCAAAAAAATGCAGCGTGGAGAGGGTTCTTCATCAACTGATGAGGTCAGTCATAACAGCTGTGGAAGTGTGCAGCCCTTCCAGATTCCCACTTCAGGGATGGAATCTCGTTGGAATACGGTATTGATGTTCAGGGAGACTATACTGAATATAACAGTGTATTTCAAGCCATAAAATTATATTTTTCTTATCGAGCCGCACATCTTATTAGGCACCCTAGTATATTTAAGGGGTCTGCTGTCATGAAAAGCGAATACGAGCGGGGAAACCCTTTTTCTGTATAGAGCAATGCATGCACACAGGAGGCCTTCTCTCCTTCAAAAGCTTGACAACTTCGATAAAAGTCATATGCGGTAAAAGTGCGAGTGAGACTTGCTGAAAAAACCTAATAATTCGCGAACGTTTGCTTAATGCACGATCAATCGTTTCTTCCAAAAGACTGAAGTGACAGACGGAAAAAGACGTGGTCGTCCTCGCGTGGTTCAGACCAGTACATCCATAAAAGCTATTCGAGAAAGAATGGTTTGGTGGGGAGTGTCTTGTATAGGCGTTACATCTCTTTATTTCTGCGAAAAATGTGTTAAGACCGCGGCAAAAGTGCACCAGAAGAATGTCTTAGAAAACTTGATGAGGCAGTTAAGCAACACTCTCTTCAATGGAGAGCGTTGGATCGTTCAGCAAGATGCCGCTCCAGCCCATAAGGCAAAAACCACCCAGCAGTAAATAAAAAACAATATTCCTGGGTCCATACCCGCACAAGATTGGCCGTCTGAAAGTCCAGATCTGAATCCATTGTATCACGGTCATAATTGGTGTACATGGCCTTTCGAAAACCTTCGTGTAGGTCGGTCAATATTTTCCAACAACATAATTTGGAAAAAAATTGCTTCAATAATATTTGAGAAGTTTGAAGAAGACACGTGCGCTCTTTAAAATAAAATAATTTCACGTAAATGTTGAGCGTTACGTCGGATACACTCTTAGAATTTG
Source organism: Anastrepha fraterculus (assembly GCA_037575425.1). Classification (NCBI taxonomy): domain Eukaryota; kingdom Metazoa; phylum Arthropoda; class Insecta; order Diptera; family Tephritidae; genus Anastrepha; species Anastrepha fraterculus. The sequence goes on along the minus strand of JAYXIM010011298.1, from coordinate 69,489 downwards.
ATCCACTCGCTGGAGAAGTGATGTCCGGATGCGATTAACCACGCGAACGAAAATTTCTTTTACTGCTGAGCTGGTCGCTGAGTTTCTTTAATAGACTTTACTTTTCAGGTAACCGCACAGAAAGAAGTCCATACTGCTAAGATCGGACGACCTGCGTGGCCAGGATATGTTACCGAAAGCACTTATCGGTTTGATAGGGAAGAAATCAGATAATAGCGCCAAGATCTCTCTGGCCGAGGGCGGCGTGGAGGAGCACTGAAGATGAGTGTACTGATGAAAGAATGTTCGTTCAGCATGCGCCGAAAAGAGACACCGTTCACAGATATTTACTGCACTCGAAAATTTGGAGAGTCTCAAACAATCTTTGGTTTGGTTCGTCAATATCTATGGAAACCGTGCGTGCTGCAATAGCTGAATGGCCTAATCGTTCAAAGGCTTGTGTAAAAGTAAATGGTGATTAATTCGAATGAAAACTTAATTTTTGTCTTAATATTTATATGATTAAATAAAACTGATTTCGTTAAAAAAAGTGGTCTAATTTCATATTTATAAAGGACTTAACTTGTAATAGAATTTATGGCAGGACTGAGTAATTTGTGGCATTCAACTATCCCTTTCGACGAGTATTTTACTAACGATTTAACAGCTACCTTACAATCGAAGTAGACCTTACTTCCCTCATAGTAAGGGGTATCTTTCTTAGGAGCAATAGGCTCTCTCTTATAGCGATAACTTCTGCCTGAAAACCACCACAGTGATCGGGCAAGCGAAAGGATGCACTGATGCCCAGACACAATTAAGTCCATTGTAGGGCACTCGGTTTCCCTTTTCATTTTATTTAAGACTACCCAATCCCTGAGCCAAGAAGCCAAGGTGGTTGCATCATTGTCAAAGATCTCAAACCTGAGACGAGCGAAGGCGGGGCAGACGCACAGACGAGGAAGTGGTCCTCCTCTTCACAAGCTAGGCAGAGTACACTGTCTGAGATGCCTACCAGTTTCACGTGCTTCGCCCACAGAGAGTGGCCCGTCACCAGTCCAACCAGCTGCCTGCACTCACTTCTGCTTAATGACATGAGAATTTGCGACAGTCGGTCGGACATGAAAGGTAACATCGGTCTAGTCCATCGGCATCCTCACTCAGCCTGCCAAGCTCGCTTGTGGGTTGCAGTAACCCATTTGCTAACCGTGGCTTTGATGGCTGCCGAAGGGAGTGGCGGAATGGGCTCCGGACCAAAGAAGTTGGCCTCAGAACTCATCTTAGCTAAGGAGTCAGAGATCTCATTACCCAGGATACCCACGTGTCCTGGAACCCATGTTATCACCAGGCTATTATGTCTACCGACATAGTTCAGTCAGGATTTACAGAACTCGACTACCCCTGATGTGGTTGTGGGGTTGTCTAAGGTCATGAGCGCAGCTTGGATGTCACTGCAGGCACATAAAGATCTGCCTCGCCATCAGTTTTCCACAACAAAGTTCATCGCTTCTTGAACAGCATACACATTCGCTTGAAACACAGATGCGTGCATTCCAAGAGCAAAGTGCAGTTTTGCACTGCTGAATTCCACCCCATAGGCGGAACCTTGCTTGGTCGTGGAGCCAACCGTGAAAATGTGAAAACAGTGTTTGCCGGGCTCATTTTCAGAGTTTGACCATAACTGAGCCTCTGGGAGCACCCATGCTTACTTGGCAACTACTTGCTTACCATATAGGTCAATTGGCAATAATATCGGACCACCCTAATGCACCTATAAAATTGAGCTGTGCAATACAGACAATGCGTAGGTATTGCATGACATGTTGCATGCAACGAAGAACTAGAGTACCAACTTGCACCACCTACTTATACGCGCACATAACCGTAAGTGGATGTTTGATGCATTGAAGTGATCGGCGCATTGACGTTGAGTAGGTTGCAGGGTAGTGGAAGTGCTGCGTGCGCGCAGGATAATCCCCACGCTGAAGTGCTGGCAGTTGTTGGATTTTCTTTTTTCACCCCATAAACAGCAGATCCACTTCACAACTTTGTGCTTGGATAATTCTAAAATTGTACGCATATAATTACGGTTTAGTAAATGTTCAGATGTTGTGTGTGTGTGTGTGTGTGCGCGCTACATGCAAGACAAAATTAAATAGGCGAACTGCAAACAGGTTTCTTCCACTCATCCACTCACACAAACACTTGATTGCTCACGATTTTTCCACTACCACGATCGGATAGATCAGCACGATCGACATACAATCAAGTGCAAATGTGGCATGGATATGATTTTTTTCCTCTTCTTTCCGTAAATTAGTTTTTTTTTCTGCTGTGCGCTTTAAAAACTGGATAATAGCACAGCAGCGGCTTCAAACACGCAAAGACGATGGATGCTATTATTGCTTCTGTTGCTGGCTCTTCTGCCTTTTCCTTACAGGCATTTGTTGTATTTTTGTGGCGAATAATAACGTAGCAAATCCAGAGTGTGTGCGTGTGTGTGCGTCTGCTCCCTTAGAAAGTCTTTGTTCAATGGGGTTAGCAGGTTTTAAAGGCAAGCAGTAACAAAAAGGAAGGAAAATAGAATGCAGAGAAAGAACAGCAATTGAGTTTAGGGTCCACAATAAGTTTACTATTGGCAGCGCGATTCTTTGTTGTTACTGTCTCTACATTCGCTATTCCTCGTCAGCTGCCCGCACCTGTCCAACAGCTACACATGCATAGTAAATACACATACATGCATACATCTATAAACATAAGTATGCATGTGTGCGAAGGCGTGTGAAAATTCAAAAATTCAATTGAAAATCCATTCGCAGCGGCAATGGCATCGCATGATCGGCAGCAACTCATTTAAATGCAATTTGTAAATCCCTTTGCTTTGTTTGCTGCATTGCATAGAATTACCAGCTATAAGCTGATCATTCAGCAAAACAAAAAATTCAAAATAAATAAAAACCAATGGATATGGAATGCAGTAAGCGCTTCTTCGATTTTGCTCTACCCACTAATTTTTGCTCAGCGTTTAGGTGGCACCCCTATTTTTGCATAAACGTGGGAAACAAATGCCTCTCACTTAACAAACATTTACATTTTTCCAATTCACATTTTTCCACTTACGCACAGATTAACTGATCTCTCCCCGCCGCTGCACTTGCGCGCGCTCATCATTTGTGTGCGATCGCTTGCGGAATTGCCCGATCAGTCAACACGCATTTGAAAAATTAAGCGAATTGTGCATATCAATGTGGCAAAGACTATTTATGCTGAGGGCGAAATGGATGAGCAATTTTATAAATAGCATTCGTATATATGTAGGAATGATGGAAATGCACGCCTCTATTGATCTTATCATTTATAAAGAATCTTTAAAACACATTTTTGCACATCTGGTTGCTATTCCACTAGACTTTATTGGAAGAAGGTTAATGAAATACGCAGCGCATGGAACCATTAACTTAAGTATATCAAATAATTAGCCTTCAGCACATCAATATCGTCAATGCATCATGAGTAATCGCACCTTTTCAGCTTCGAAAGTGCCGATCTAAATACCTGGGCTATTAAGCCTATGCCCCTCAAGAATTCAAGCTCTATCCTAAACCAAAGTGCAAAGTTTTCGACCTGGTTAAAATCGAGTATTTTGTATACCAGGTGTACGAAGTGTGTTCAAAAAATACGGTCAAGATTTTAAATTTCACGGCCAACATACATTCGAGCCTCTGCCATGAAAAAGCTCCTATATGTATATATATATACACTTGTCTCGAAGATATGTAGATATTTAGCAATATGGTATGTTTAGTTTTTGATTGTGAGAGGCATAAATAAGAAAAGTGTTTTGCGTGTTCGGCGATTTTCTGTTTCCATGTTAGCCTTTGGACTTTGATGAATTTAGCCATGACCTCGCCGCTCAGAACTTTGAGTAATTTTTCGATAGTTCGTATTATATAATCACCTTTTTAGTTTAGCTCGAGAGAGAGCTCCAGATTATCTTTCTCGTATCCTGACGAAAAATTTGTCTATTAAAACTTCATGTCGTACACTCTACCCCACATAAAAGCTGATACTTCTTCTTCTATTTCTTAATTGGCGCGATAACCGCTTCCTCTACTACCACCAGCTGGTACCGCATCGAATACTTGCAGAGCCGGAGCGTTTGTATCCATTTGGACGACATCTTTTTTCGCTGCTAACCTTTCACACAATACGCTCTCTAGAACCTTATTGGCCATATTTAGAAGACTAATTCCGCGACAATTAGCACAGATTTCAGGATCACGCTTCTTATGGTTTCCAATCGGCAGGCATGCTTTCATCTGATCGTATTTTGCATAGGGACTGACGCCGCCATGTTTGAATAACTCAGCCGGCCGCCCGTCGGCACCCGCAATTTTGCTGTTATTTAGCCGCGTTATCGCTATTCTCACCTCGTCATGGTGGGTATTGGGGTATCGGGATCTTCACGTTCTCTATGACATACGCAGCTATCACTAACTAACAGGTTCGATAAATGTTCCCTCTATAATTTAAGTATGCTCTGGATGTCAGTCACCAAATCGCAGTCTTTGTTCTTTCAGGAAAACGCCCTGGTCTTGAAATCTTCTATAAGCCGCTGAACTTTCTAGTAAAACTTTCAGGCGTTGTTCCTATTGGCAAGCATCTCAAGCTCCTGGCACTTACGTATTTCGGACTCTCATTTTTTCTTTCTGGCAATACGTCTCTACCTTTTCCCACATGGCTAACATTGCGCTTGATCGCAGCGTGGCTCTATAGGCAGTATCCTTTCCAATATCCGAGTTTTCCGATCAGAAGTCAGCTATGTAGCTTGAGATAACTTCTTATGCTGGAATCTGGTGCTGCAGACTACCATTTTTCGGGTCCCGGCGAAGTCGATCAGCCTCTGTCTGTTACTGGATGTTTCGATGTGCAGGCTGATTTTTTGACCGGGCTTTGCCCACCCTGGCGTTGAAGTCTCCAAGTATTATGTCGTGAGGAGGCAGCGCTCATAGCAACGTTCCAGGTGCTTATGGAAGGAATCTTTGGTCGTATCGTTCTATTTTTACGTGACGGGTCCCAAACACAGCGCACAACCAGCTCTCCTGGGTTGCTTCGCCTTCTTACATGAGCTCGCTCTCAAACGGCTATTCGGAAGCTACCCGGAGGATACTTGGGCTAATCTTGAAAGTTGTGAGCTGCTTGAACCATATATAGAAGAATATTCCTGGCCACTGCCAAGTGAATGGCGATCAGTAACTTCTCCCACTTGCGTGGACTTTTGCATATGGAAACATCTTCCAAAAGTTGATTAGATCTGCGTTATTATCTGCAAACGGACTCATTGGATCAGAATTTAGCGAGAAGTATAGTCCGGTAAAATATAGGACATTAGCCTACATATGTAAGTCTTTGTCTCTATTTAGACTGATCATTGTCAATAAAAACCTTTGCTTCTTTCCTACATCGTTCCTTGCGAGTGGTTTATTGTTCGAAGAACTGCTTCTGTCGGCTCATTCAGAATGCATGCGACTCACTTTTTGTAACTTAAGGGAGTTCAATTTTATTCCGATTAATTAATTTTTCTCTTTAGGAAATACATAGAAGTTCCACAGCGATAGATCTCAATATAAGATTGTTGGTCCTGGCTTGCATTCTTTTAGCGAATAATGCGGAATGAGTCAGCGCATTCTTTTGCTGCTGGACCTTTGAGTTTTTTTTCATAACTAGAGTGAGTTTTGAGTTTTTTTTTTCATAACATTCTTTCACGGAATTGTGTTAATTTTGCGTCCAAGCTCGTCCTCCGATTTGGGTGTAGGTCTTTATCTTTTTCCATAAATGGGGGGACCTACATTTTTATATAACCTCCGAACAGTAGATGATTTTTTATGAGAAGCTTTTTCATGGCAAAAATGCACTCGAAAGTGCTTCTTCTTATTATTCTTAGCTCTTCTTCTTCCGCAGTGGACTATGTCAATAGTCCTCCTCCATTTGTCTCTATCTCTCTCTCTCTCCCTCTCTCTTTCTCTTCTGCTACATTTTTTCAATTACGATCCAATCACTTTCAGGACAGCTTTGACGTCATCAAGCCATCTCTATCTCGGTCGACCTCTTTTTCTTCATCCTATTGAACGGAAAGTAAACTCTTTTTTTTAATTCTTTCATTTAGCATTCTTATAATGTGGCCAAACCATCTAATCCGCTGCTCTTTCATAAATCGTATTACATTCGCACCCCAAATAAGGTTTGCCATGTCGTTGTTATAACGGATATGATACGTGCCGCCTTCAAGTTGGATAGGACCGTAATTTTTTCTCGTAAAGCTCATCTCAAATCGTAATAGCTGATTTATATCATTAATTTTCAATGTCCAGATTTTAGCACCATAAGTAAGAACCGGCCGAGGGGCGACTGCTATTAGAAAAAAAATCTTTTCGATCATTTGGTTTTTCGTACCCACAGCTGTATTCGAACCCGGGCACTACCGCATGGTAGTTACGCGCCGTCTATTTAGCTACGGCGGCGATATTATGAAGTCTAGGGAAAATGGCGGGTCGAATCCGATCACCAAGTTTTCTTATGTTGTTATCCATTACATGTGGAAGAGCGACCCGAGTATGAACTCTTGGAAATCTCGAGCATGTGACGAATATTTATTCCCGTACACTCTTTTCAGTAAATTTTAAGTTTCAGTCGCAGGCTTTTCTGTTGCTCTCTTGTTAAATTTAGCATTTTCCAATGAAACAGAAAAAAAGCTGTACTGCTAACGAAGACTATTTCTGTACTGATTCGTTTACTGAGGTGAGAGGCCCACCAGTCGAAGGAGAAATCTTCACGATAAACAGCTGCCAATTGCTGCCTTTGGTATACATGTATGTAAGCTGTTTAGCACAGTCGTGTTTGTCTCGTTACACTTCGTATGTGAGCGCACTGCAGATCAGTCATGTTAACTTATAACGGCCTCGCCTTCAGTCCAAGCGAATATAATTTATCTTCGTGACAGTTCCAGTGCATTACAGGTATGTAAAATTTCAAATGTTTTTGAAGCAAATCAATGTCGTGCCAATGTTATTATTGAGGTTTCGTATTTGTTGCATAAAAGTATGGATGGGGAAATATGCTCTTTAGCATACGTGGGTCTGTATAACCTCTCGCATATTGTGTTTGTATGTATATGCTTTCTTACACATATTTTAACACATTTAAAGGATTTCTCTTACCAATGAATTTATAGAATAATAAATGCCTCTTAATCCTCCTCAAGCTCAAGCACTGTTCGTCAAATGCACTTGAAGCCAAACTGATTTGCAGCAGAGAAGAACATCAAAACAAAAAAAAAAACAGAAAATGTACAAAAATGCGTACAACTTCAACGAAGGATTTTTACCACTGGCATAAGCGGGAACATTGAATATCATCGCTGGACGATAAAAAAGAAAAATAAATAAATAAGTGAGCAAATAAGAAAAACCAACCATAAAATTTTACAAGACGGCAGCTGCCCCCTTAAAAGGGCAACAAACCCAATCGATGGTATTGAAATGAAGCGAGGGAGATAGACCGTCGAAGCAAAGGAACGCAAAGACACGGCTGAAGCCGAAGACGTTGTTGTGTTGTTGCACGTCAGACATGCTGCAACGCATGCGCCATACATTGCCACACTTTTCAATGTTTTCAACAACGATACTTATTTTATTTATTTTCCCTTCATTTTTTTCGATTTATTTTTTTCCCATTTTTGTTAATTTTTTTCCTCAATTTTTCATTATTTATCACATTGTTTGTATGTGTGCGCGTTCGCCTGTGCAACTTTATAGGCTGCCTCCAAAGTGAATTGTGAAGTAAAAAATACAAAAAACAAAAAAAACAAGAAGAGAAAAAAATTAAATAATAAAATCAGCAGCATCAGTGATGCGCGGCTGAGCTGCATCTTGGGTACTACGAACTCAGGTTTGTGCATTTGGTCGCTTGCTGTGCGCGCGCTCGCCGTAATCATAAAAATACGTGAAAAACCAAACAAACAAAAGCAACAGCACAGCTATCTATGTACGCGTATACCAAGAACAACAACAACAACGCCAACGATGGGGCTTAGCGCGCCCGTGGTTTTGGCTTGGCTGGACGTTATGGTCGTTTGACTGCTCGGTGGCTGTGGCGGTTGGTTGGTGGAGTGTAGTTGTTGGAAAAATTCACAAGCGTCGCCAGTGTGTCTGGTGTGGCGCACTTGAAGTACCAACAACGATGGAGAAAAAAGTGTAACAGCGACAATAACAACACGAGTTGTAAAAGCAGTACGTTCGTGTCATAAGTGCGCACAGAGGCGAACGTTGGTTTCGTTGTTGTTGTTATTACTTATTATTGTTCGTGTAACTGGGCTTTTATGGCGCATTGTTTGTTGCCGTTTGCAGTGTATTTGCTGTTGTTGTTTGTTTGTTGTTGTTGTTATTATTTTTGTTGGCGCATACTGACATTGTTGTTGTTGTTGTTGTTCTTGTTGTTGTAATGCTCAGTGATGTTGTCGATTTGATTGTTGTGGCATCTATGCTCAACAACGGTGTTTAGTTGCATGCAACACATTGCTTGGTTATTCGGTTATTGTTGTTGCTGCGGACATTTTTGTTGTTTTGCATTTTAACTTCAATTCTTATTTAGCTTCATTTGCTATAAAAGTGTATGATTTTGTGGTTACCATTTTTGTGGTTACCATGTGCTTTGTTGTTATTTGTTGTTTTTGTTTGTATTTTTTTGTTACTGCTTTTGTATATTCTTATTTCTTACATATTCAGTGATCCACCTATTGCCTTTATTGCTGTGATCTTTTCTTATGCACTTCTTTGCCGCATTACCCGCAACATCCTCAGCCAGACTACCGATTTGGGCTCTTCAATTGAACTTCGTTCGCTGGAGCGTCTGCTTTGTGCACCAACGCAGCGATGCCTTCACTCGAGCTTACTCTCTTCAAGCGATTTGGCATCTCAGCTGGAAGTTTTAAGTATTTATTATTTAGTTACCAATGAAAAGTATTGAGAACTGAAATTTCATATATAAAACAGATCATGTCTCGTTCAACCTCCTTTGCGAATGCCCGATGCACCTCAGACATTAAGAATCTTGCGGGGGTGGGGATTAGTTAGACCGATGGACGTTAGGATGTGGCATAGCCTCATTGGGTTGTTGGGTTAGAAATGCCTTCGCACCATATAGTAACCGTCGCTACTATTACGTGTGTGGTGATTCCACTAAACATATCCCTCCTCTTCTCTTGGAGTTTTCCCTCCATCCCGGGACTGCTTCCGCATTGCTTCGAGGTAAAGGGCCAAGACGGCGTCCTAAGAAGGACACTTACTTACTCACCCTGCGTCCAGGGTCGCCTGTTTTGAGAAACCTATGCTCAATGCTCTTCAGCATAACTTTCCATCTCGCGCTTGTTTTTTCGGATAATATCCTCCACAATGTTTGTGACGGCATTCCATTTTTCTTCGTCTATCATCATTTCCTCGATAATTTCTTCTGGTGTAAATACACCAATAGCTCGTTGCAGACCTGTTCTCTCTACGTTCCACCTCTCGCATTTAAAGGAGGTGTGCTCCGCATCATCATACTCAGTATCTCCATATATGCCGTATGGTTGGCTCACTTTACCCATTCGCCACAAATACTTGCGAAAGGACCTATGTCCGGACAAAAACTGAGTGAGATAATAGTTAACCTCACCGTGCTTTCTTTCTATCCACTTTTTTAGATCGGATATTAGTCTCGCTGTCCATCTACCATACCGTTCAGAGTTCCATATTGCCTGCCAAAGTGTGAGCGTTTGAACTCTAATATCGGAGATACGTGGTACTGGGATTCTTGTGTTTTTTGCCTCCCATCTCCGTTAGCGCTCTTGTGCTAGAATATCTATAGGGATGGTTCCGCTGATAACTAACACCGCTGCTTCAGATACTGTTCTGTATGACGAAGCCACTCTCAGAGCGCAGGTGCGTTGCACAGATTGCAAAGCCTCCACCCATTGGAATGTCGAATTGTTAGGTCAGTATACGCGTGAAGTATTTAGACGGCGAAGGAATATTTAGGCGTTCAGTAGATTAGCTTTAGCTTGTGTGTACTGTTGTGGAATTTGAGGTATGGCCACCAGTTCAGAGTTGTATGGAGGCTCCACTGGTAGTCTTGATCTTGGCTACGAAGTCTGACCAGAGACTTAAATCTGGTACCACGGGGAACAGGAGCTCTCGGAGCTTGCTCTGACCTGTTCTTGAGGTAGGCCGCTCGAGAGTATCGTGGTGGTTGTGGCTTAAGACACAAATGCAGGTAGTGACTTTTTGGCTCAATGTGGAGTTGCATTGCAACCGGGTGCCGGACCCACAGTGTGGCAAATGTTTAGATAGGCCTCGATCTCCGAAAAGGTGGTTAGTTGACAGTTGAAAAAGCAAATGAAACCAGATTAATTACCACTTCGTTTCTTGAACTGAGCTACTATTACTCTGTTGCCACCCGTAGATAGCGCATTAAATATATCGGCGCTAGAGCGTTTGCATCCATTCGTATGACTTGACCTAACCCGTTGAGGCACTGGATCTTTATTGACTGCGCCAAGTCTAAGTATATCGCTGTAAAGCTGATGTTGATCATTGTTCTATCATCGGTGATATTCGTACTTGGCAATAAATATTCCACAGTGCTTTTTGAGCACTCCAGACGCCTAGAAGCTGCGATTTAATTTGCGGATAAATGTTAGCACATTAAAGGCGGAGGATCTTGACGAAGGTATTCTAGGTAACGCGGCGACTGCCCCGCCTCGCTTTTCGTCCTAGAGCGGGCGATATTTCGTGTAAGCATTGACAAATTTAGACTTAAAAAAGTTTATTTAAATTCTCAAAACTGCAAGAAATATTAAAAAAGAGCTAAACAGTAATTACAAAAATGGTTTAAAATACATATTTATGAGAAGAATCTAAAATTTTTTATGACTGTGATAATGTTGATAACACTCGCCATGGTGAAGAAGTGCATTGCAAAACTCGCATTTGAAGCAAGTCAACTTTCTGTTTTTATACACCACACAAACTACGGAGTTTCATTGGGTATATACCAATTTGCCTTTATTTTCTATACGAATTAAATTGTGCTTTTTGCTGTGTAGCGAAAGACGTCTAGGCAGATTAATTTTATATTGCAAGGTTCGTGTTGCCGAGATTGTGGCTCTTGAATGTGGATCAATTCCATAACTTCTGTTTGTTTGTTAGTTATATGACAGTGAAGATAAATCGTAGTACTACGATTCCCACCATTAGTGTGTTAGAATAGCCATTGAGAGGCGATTCAGGTTTCAGATATGAAATCAAAATTGCTATTAATGAGACTAGTGCCGAAATTCGCGAAAATGTTCTCACAAATTGAGTCGATTGAATAAGGTACTGTGAATCCAGTCACGGTAGTTTCTTGAATGAAATTGTGTTGCGCGTCTAATGGCAAGATTTACTTTTCCCAATCAAATAAAATAAAATTAAATAAATAATATTCAGGCACCTTTTATTTATAACAAAATTAAGTTCCAAGCATTAGATGGGCCAGCCTGTATTTGAAAAAAAAAATCGATACTACACAGCCATTTGCATAGCCGTTAGAAAAACTTGCTTTGCATAAAACGAAATCGAACCATGGAATGGCTGCCTCTGGGCAAGCGAAAATAAAATTAGCACCTTCTATATTACACTATTACAACAAAAATAATAGCCGACCAAAACCGTATAAAGTAATTGCCAACTTGTGCTCAGGTGTAGGCCAAAGTAGACAGTACGGCTGTTGTAGAGGCAAAAAATTTCCATTGCAAAGGGGTATCAAGAGAGAAAAATCATTAGAAACGCTAAACCTGCTATTAACGGTTAAAGCGCGAAAAAATATTTTTTTAATAGCAAATGTTGTTAGGAAAAAGGCTGTCATGTAATTCTGTTGTTGGCTAATTCCAGGGAACGTGAACACAATTAAAGTAGCAGCTACAGTGGCTACATTTGGTGGGTAGAAGAGAAGTTCGCTGAGCCAAATTTATACGCAACTTGTGGGCCGGACAAATTTTGGCCGGGTTTGGAAGGGTAGTTCAGTGTGGTCAAGTGGTTGTTAAATTTTTTTTTGTTTTTTCTTGGCTTTTAAAACTTAAATTACTACGTAAGAAAAAATCAAAATAACCGTAATATTTTATTGCCTACAATAACGCGAATTTGATAGATGACGCAGCGAAAATATTTAACTCTATCAAAAAGTAAAAATTTGTTGTACATATTCATTTTGTTGTATGATCGGCAAATTTCGCAACTTCCAGCTAATTGTGTGCTCTTTATCTTCGATCAATCAAAAAGTGGGCTGCAAAAACATGGAGCTGTTAAGTGGCAACCGTATACGTAATAGTACAAAAAAGGGGCTGCGATAGACAAAAGCTTTTGCGAGTATGTTTAGCAACAGAGTAGACAAATTGGCAATAGCCACGAAAACAGCAGGTGGAGAGAGGAAGTCAGCAAAGTTGGCAAACAGGAAAATGCCAAAATTAGCTATCACATCAAGCAACGATGTGAACTAGTCAGGCACTTAGCATCGCCGGACACGAATTTTGAAATACGAGGGTGGTTCAATAAGTAGCCGCGTTTGATGACAGAGAGCCTTCGTGAAAGAAGTTGGTGTTAGCATCGCGTGCTGTCATCTATCAAACGACGTGAAAACAAATTTCAGACTGGTTGAAAGGTTGGTTTGATTAGATTTTTTTTTAACTGTTATTATTATTTCTTCTTCTTCTTAGCGTCACAGTACTTGGTAAATCATTGCTTCCTTCACAACTTCCTGCCATCGTTCTCGATTTACAGCCACTTCACCCCAACATTGCACGCACATTTTCCTAAGATCAGCTTCCACATCGCCTAGCCACCTTTTCCTCGGGCGACCCCTTTTTCTTTCTCCGATCGGGCGAAGATCTAGTGCCTTTCTCGTTCATCGCTCCCTTGGGATTCTAGCCACATGCCCAGCCATTTAAGTCGTTGATACTTAACAAATCTTATTATAGTTTCTTTCTTCACTATGTCTTCCAGTTCGGCATTGTGCCTAATGCGATAAGTGCCATCTGCCAGTCTAAGCGGACCATAGACCTTTCTAAGCACTTTCTTCTTTCAAAGCGCATTAGCTGTTTTGTCTCGTAAGCCTTCGGCGTCCATAGTTCACAGCCATATGTAAGCACAGGTCGTATCTGTGCTTTATACAATCGAACTTTTTGCTCACGCGATAGTATTGTAGAGCTGAGCAATTTTAGATCAGCAATATATGCTTTGTTGGCTGCCCGTATTCTGTCATTGATTGCCACCGACATGTCTTGGTTGGCTGATAATGTAATGTCGTAGTAGGTGAACTCATTTACACATTGGAATGTGTATGCCCGCAGATTAGATTAGATTTTTGGGGTGTTGGACAAGTCCAAGCACTCAGTCAGTAGACTATTGTACTACTCTCGGATAGATATCAATAGAAAGAATAGTGATAGGAAAGATAAAAAGTGGATGGTAAGACGAATAAATTAGTTTGGAGTCACTCTTCCACAAATCTCTTGGATTCATTGATGAATTTAAAGATATCCGGAAGAGAAAGAGTATGAACTTTATCCATATTCAGTATATCGCAACCCAATATCCTAAGTCTGATTCTGGATATTGCAGGACAGCTACAGAGAAAATGCTCTGAAGTGGCGTCATGCTCAAGACAGGATAGGCATATCGGGCTGTCTACGACCGCCATGGTACCCATATGCTGACCACAGATGTTGTGCACTATGATTACACCCACCAGTACTCTCAGGTCCTTTCTGCTGAGTTTTAGGAGAAAGGTCGCTGTTTTCCTGTTTGGTTCTTTCACAAAGCCCACACTTCAGATCATTGGATACAATATTTGATGTTCATTGGCCCATATATTTCGTTTTTTCTGCATTGATTATCAGTCCAGCTAGATGTATTCTTTCCTCCAGCTATTTGAACGCAGTCTGCAGCTCATTTCTAGTTTTTTACATCATCACCTGCATAGGCACACATTTGGTATGGCTTGTTGTAGATGCTTCCATTCAGGTTTATTTCGTTTAGTATTGCATGTAGCGCCAAGTTAAATATCAGCGTTGAGACGGCAACTATCTCTGCAAAACCCCCATGGCTTCTGCAAAAGGGTTGTACGGAATTCCAAGCTTCTCCGCATGAGTACCGATCACCCAGTGACCAGTGAGATTTGTAAGATAAGATCCTAATATTCTGTGTAAGCTGTGTGGCAGTGTGCGTTGGATTTTGTAGACAAGTCCCTTGTGTCATACTCTGTCGAACGCTTGAACAATATTCCCGTCGTTCAAAAACATTTGGATTTGGCAGCTATTCGTGTAAGACCTGGTTCGTGATTTTCGTTAAGATGGTAAAAGTGCAGTAAGTAACGTTCGGTAATTCGCCTTTTGTTTTTGTATGGGAAAAAATGCGAGAAGATAAAAGCAAAGTTGCATGCTGTCTATGGGGAAGCTACGCCATCTATGACCACAATTAGATATTGTTTCAACAAAATTAAACGTGGGCGAAGTTTCGTTTTTGATGAGGAGCGACCAGGACGCCGGCAGACGCGGTTACCGAGGAAATCATTCAAAAAGTCCACGATACGGTTCTCGCTGATCGACGAACGAAAGTGCACGAAGTAACGCGAATATTTTACATTATAAATTGGCGATGAAAAAATTGCCGATAGGTGCCACGATTGCTCACAAGCAACAACAAGACAGCAAAACTGCGCTAAAGTTCTTAGGAAGCGCACGCACCTTTTCAAAAATAGTCGAGGAATATAAGTTGAGACTGAACTCAGTTTTAAGATGGAATGAGCTTGAACTTGTCCGAAGGCCGCTACACTATGATGTTCAAGGCAATGAATGGGATGTTGAATTGCCGAGCTGCGATGCCTTGGAGCGTCCAATTGCTCGTACTTATTTAGTTACTTACTGACAAGGCGGACTCATTAAATGTGGTGGCACTAGACCAGCAGCAATGTTTTGTACGTTTGATTGTAAAATCGAGGTATTGGCAAAGTGGGAAAATGGAAAATAATGAATTCGCCTTGTTTCATTCTGGAACACGGCGAAAGAAAAAAAGCAAATTAGCTGATTTCCCGGCACCACCTGTAATAAATTCGCCTTGTTTACCGACAAGTAACTCAGCCCATCATTTTTCTCTTCTTGACTAAAATTTTACAAGTCAATTTGATGCTGAAAGTAATTAAGTTTTTTATTTCTAAAAATGAAATACATTTCACTTCAACTAATTTTAAAGCCAATTACATCAATCAGCAATTATCGATTTTCTCCAAAAGAAGTACACTTTTTAAAATGCAATTAAGCTCCACTTAAAGCTTTGCATTCGCCTTAATCGTAATAATAATAACAACAAAACATAACTAGCAGCAATTACTGATAACACTTAATTGGCTTTTGATTGCTATGAGTGACCCAAATAGTAGAAAACAAACAAATCAAGGCAATTCGATGGACGCTACGAGTACTTTTCTGCCTTTTACTGACTACGATAATTTATGGATCCATGCCTTAGCAGTGTGCAAGCAAACACATAAATATACACATTTCACGCACTTAAATATATACAAATTGCTTAGACATTTTGCTCAGTGAAAGTGGAAGGGTTATCAGCACCAGGCGAGATTCTAATTGTAAGCCCACAAGTGCTTTGGGATTTGTAAGAACATAAAAATAAAAATAAATAAAAAAAACTTAGCAGCTGTCAGCGAGAAAATTATCACCAAGTTTGGAATATAAAAATAAACAGAAAAAATAAGATGAAATGAAATGCAGATTAAGATAATGAGTTGAGAGAAAATCAAAATAAATAAAATAAAATAAAATTAGAACGAAAGTACAATATTAATTTCATCACTAATTTAGAGGAGAGGAGAGAAATTACTGCTTCTAACGCAATCGCATAGATTTGAACTCTGTCAAATTTGTATTTAAAGTGGGCCTACTGGGTCAAAATTTCCTTGTTAAATATAAATTCGAAAACTTTCATGCAAATTTAAATTTTTGATTTCTACATAGGCGTAGGTAGTTTCATTGAAGGTAGCTCATTCAAGTTAGTCATGCATTTTTTTAATCTCATCTCTTAAAAACACTTAGGTAGGTTGGTGGGTAAGATGGCAAGAGTACCCCAGGTACACTACAAATAGCCCTTACGTGTCGTAATGTGGACCACTACCTGTGAAAGGATTTAGGGAAGAGAAAAACCGTCTAGAGCCATCCAGTGCTGTTGATGTAGCGGAGGAGAGAAAAGGGATCTAGGCTGGAGAATTTCTTCAAGTCATCTCCAAAGGGCACGCTAAGGAATCTCAAGCGCCTAGCCACCGGACATTTGCAGAGAAAGTACTCAACAGTCTCTTTCTCAGCAGGATCTCCACAGCTTCTGCAATAGGGGTTGTACGGAATTCCAAGCTTCTCCGCATGAGTACTGATCACCCAGTGACCAGTGAACACGCAATGAGTTTGGAAATTGCATGGCGGGGGATTCCCATCACCTTAAGCGTTCTGTTTCTATCGTACTTTTCCTAAGTTTACTTACTCATAGAATTTTATAAGCTTCAAAGCAGTCGGTTAACATTTTCTTTAAGGATCCATAATTTTCTTTAAAGGACACGGTAATTTTTTATACTCACGCCTAGTACTGAATAATTTCAATAAGTCCCTCCACTTGTTGAAGCGCACCAAGAGCACCATTAAAAATTGAAGAAGGAGCTGGGTCGAACACCTAACAGATGTGTTAACGCTAATTATAATTGGCGCTTTACGTCTCTTCCGACTCCAAATCGAATATGTTTATTTATGATGAGCTTTTTCATAACAGAAATCCACTCGGGTTTTCGCCATTGTCTGCCGAAGGGCGACCGTTAGCAGATACAACTTTTCTATCCAACTGTGCACTTCCGAATGGTAGTCAGAGAGAGAACGTTGGTTCGAATCTCGGTGAAAGACCAAAATGCAGGAAAAGTTTTTTCTAATAGCGGTCGCCCCTCGGCAGGCATTGGCAAACCTCCGAGTGTATTTCTGCCATGAAAAAGCTCCTCATAAAAATATCTGCAATTCGGAATCGGCTTGAAACTGTAGGTGCCTACATTTGTGGAACAACATCAAGACGCACACCACAAATAGGAGGAGCCAATTATATATATATATATATTACCTGATGAACACAGCAGTATTAGCTGAAATTCAGTGGTTTGAAGAAGCTAGAGCCACACTGCGATCGGGCACAACGCTAGCGATGTGGGATCACTACTGGGAGCTTAGAAAGGAATAGAGACGTCTTATCAGAAAGAAGAAAAGAAAAGCCGAAATACGTGAATGCGAAGAGCTTGAGATGCTGGCCAATAGGAACAACGCCAGAAAGTTCTACCAGAGAGTTCGCGGCTTACCGAAGTTTTCAAGACCGAGGCGTTTTCCTGTAAGAACAACGACGGTCATCTGGTGACTGAAATCCAGAGCATACTTAAATTATGGAGGGAACACTTCTCGAGCTTGCTAAATAGTTACTGCTGCGCCTGCCACAGAGAATGCGAAGATCCCGATACCCGAATCGTTGACGACGGAATTGTCGTTCCGCTACCCGATCATGACGAGGTGAGAATAGCGATAACGCGGCTAAAGAACAACAAAGCCGCGGGCGCCGACGGACTGCCGGCTGAGCTATTCAAACATGGCGGCGAGGAGCTGGTAAGGTGCATGCATCAGCTTCTATGCAAAGTATAGTCGAATGAATGAATGCCTCCGATTAGAATTTGTGTGCTCTACCCAATCCATAAGAAAGGTGATCCTGCAATCTGTGCCAATTACCGCGGGATTAGTCTTCTAAATATCGCTTATAAGATTCTAGCGAGCGTATTGTGTGAAAGGCGGAAGCCCACCGTCAACCAACTGATTGGACCTTATCAGTGTGGCTTTAGACGTGGCAAATCTACCATCGACCAGATAATCACAATACGATAAATCTTGGAAAAGACCCACGAAAGAAGAATCGACACACACCATCTTTTCGTCGACTTTAAATCTTCATTCGAGAATACGAAAAGGAGTTAGCTATATGGCGCGATGTCTGAATTTGGTATTACGGCAAAACTAATACGGCTATGCAAGATGACGTTGCTCAACACCAGCAGCGCCATCAGAAGGAAGGACCTCTCCGAGGTTTTAAAAAGTGTGATTCGCAATGGTGTATCCTGATGTTGGAGATGATCGCGCGAGCCGCAGAACTTAATAGCTCACACAATTTTTTATAATAGCGTACAATTGTTGGCGTATGCCGATGATATTGACACCATCGGATAAAGAAGGAAAGCGAATGGGTTTGGTGGTGAATGAGGATTAATTTAATTCCTTCAGTCATTGAACAAGCAGTCGGCGCACTCGCGTATAGGCACACACGTCACTGTTGACACTTACGATTTCAAGGTTGTAAAAGACTTCGTTTATTTAAGAACCACCGATAACAATGTCAGCCTCGAAACGCAATCTCTCTTGTCAGCAAGTGCTACCTTGGATTAAATAAGCAATTGAGTAGTAAAATCCTCTCTCGCCGAACAAAACGAACACTCTACAAGGCTCTGCTTATGCCCGTCCTAAAGTATGGCGCAGAAGATCGGACGGTGTCAATATCCGATGAGGCGTCACTTGAAGTGCTTGAGAGAAAGTTTCTGCGGAAGCAGACAGCGAATGTCGTAGGCGATGGAACAATGAGCTATATGACCTTTACACCGACACAGACATTTTTATATATATATACAATATATATATATATTCAATTGGCGCGTACACCCTTTTTGGATGTTTAGCCGAGCTGCTTCTCCTATTTGTGGTGTGCGTCTTGATGTTGTTCCACAAATGGAGGGACCTACAGTTTCAAGCCGACTCCGAACGGCAGTTGCTTTTATGAGGAGCTTTTTCATGGCAGAAATACATTCGGAGGTTGGCCATTGCCTGCTCAGGGGCGACCGCTATTAGAAAAATATTTTTCTTAATTTGGTTTTCACCGAGATTCGAACCTACGTTCTCTCTGTGAATTCCAAATGGTAGTCACGCACCAACCCATTCGCCTACGGCGGCCGCCACACAGACATAGTGCAGCGAATAAAGATCCAGCAGCTACGTTGCCTGGGTTGGATACAAACGTTCCGGCTCTGAAAGTATGTGATACCACCTGGTGATAGCAAGGGAAGAGGAAGGCCTCCTCTGCGTTAGAAAGATCAGGTGAAGAAGCACTTGGATTCACTGGATATTTCCAACTGGCGCTGCTTAGCACGAGAAAGAAACGACTGACGCGCTTTGTTAAACTCGGTTAAAATCGCGTAAGCGGTTATCGCGCCATTTAAGAAGAAAAAAAACTAGCCGCTGCAATTTACAGATAAACAAGTCATGGAGCGCGCGAAGGTCCAAATGAAGATTTCCATCATTCAAAATAATATTTTTTTTATTTAGTAAAAAAGTGATTCAGAAAAGATATTGGATGATTGACTTTGCGCCAGCTTGTATTAATCCTGACACAACTCGCAATGAGATTTGCTATTTAAATTTTTTGTCTTCTTTCAGAATATCTTTATTTTGGGATAGCCTAACATTTTCTTTGACGCAAGAAGTAAAAGTAAAATAGAATTAAAAATACTCAGACTCATCTGAAAATTCCTGCTTCCTACCTGTCACTGCTATTGGACACAGAACTGGAGGAAACGTCTTTGTTTACCTAATTTTTCGCATTATTTTTTAAATTCTCTATTTTATACTCGAAGTATTAATCACCTATCTTTAAAGCCGAAGTTGGTGTCTGAGGGAACACCTGACAAGGTTTTGTCATACATAGGAATGCAAAAAAGTGTTCAAATTTGCAGTGCAAGAAATTAAAACAAAACGCAGTTTGCAAGAATAGTAATTTTTTTTTCAAAAAACATTCGGTTGAAAGGTGTCAAATTGCTCAATGACAATAACCAAAGGGCTGGGCAGGACAATGCACGGCTATGTAGAACGAAAAGGTTTAGCATGACGAATGTTTTGCAAAACAGGAACTACACAAATAGAAAAAAAAGAAAAAATGCTGCAAACTTAAAAGAAAAATAAGAAGAAAAAAATTCAAAATTAACAAAAAATGCATTTGTAATCGAACACAATCAACTGCGCATTGAA
Source organism: Anastrepha fraterculus (assembly GCA_037575425.1). Taxonomy (NCBI): domain Eukaryota; kingdom Metazoa; phylum Arthropoda; class Insecta; order Diptera; family Tephritidae; genus Anastrepha; species Anastrepha fraterculus. The sequence continues at coordinate 49,289 of JAYXIM010011298.1, read as the reverse complement.
GGGAAATTGAGAACAGCTGGCAGCTGGAAGTTGCCACCACCAACCAAATGCAACAATCGATCGCTTGGACAATGGATCGTTATACGGATTGCCAGATTAATGAGTGTCACACCAGTGGTCGACATAAATTTGTAGATGTGTGTGTGCATAGAAATACATACAAACAGACTGTATTTATGTATATACAAAAATATTTCTTTCTTTGCTAGTGTCTTACTATAAAAATGCCAAATTTTCCTTGCTGAGTAAATTGACAGGCAAAAAAGTTACAATGCTGAGGACCAACGCAAAGTCGACTGACTGACCGTTCATTGTCTCAAGACTGTATAAGAAGGGAGATAAGTTATTGTTGGTAGTTACAATGGCAACATGAAAGATAAGGGCGAGTAGAAGTGACATTTGACAACAGAAATTTTCGGCTAGCACTGGACAATAAAACTGGCATACGAAATACTTCAAGTGAGTGTAGCTTAGACATATTTTCACATATTTATTTAACGCAGTTTTATAGTACAAAATTTTACTACACCTAAAATGACAAAAAAAAAACATAAAACTAATCCATTCACTCACACAGATGATTGGTTGTACGAACGGCTTCATGTTTCAAAAACTGAAATTCTTTCAATACTGCAAAAAAAAAAAAAATACCAAAAAATAGAAAAACACTTATCAGCCTCACACTTTAGGAAGCAATTTGATGTGACAGCGTGAAATCTCAAGTATCGCCTGTCTCTAAAGAAACATCAATTCTACCAGGACTCATAGTTACTAATACGTTTTTTTTTCTATGTAAACGTATTTTGACTAGTCTCCAGCACGTAGTGTGGCGTCTCGCGTAACACATGTCAACAGTCGTAGCAATAAAAACAACAGCAACTATTAATACACTCATAATCGCAACACTCCCTCCACTGCTGGCTATGCTTAAGTGCTTTGTGGCAAGCAGGCAAGTGTGCAAGTGTGCAACACGTGCGTTCCAGGAATTTTTCAAGAGGCTACATAAATTTCAAGTTCCTTAGCAGCTGCGCATATAAACACTAAATTGACGAAAATGAATATTAAAGAAACATTAGGGAATTCCAGTTGTGCGATATCCCGCAGGAGTGTAGAAAAAAAGTGTTGAATTTATACGCTGTTGAACAAGTATTAGGAATTTCAAAAAAATTGCTAGTAAAAATCAAATTATTTTATATTTCTTGTGAATACTCATGTTATTGCCTTTAAAGTCGGTTTCCTTGAGTGTAATAAAACTATGTATTTGTCGGTACAATTATGTGAACGGTTAACCCAAACCTAAGCCCTCTCCAGATTTTATATTGGGTATGGGATGTTGACAGACCAACCGTCGGTAAATGTTTGTACCCGATGGGAATGGTCCAGAAAGCAGGTAACTGGGTGTCACATCAATTGAAGGAGAGGCATATCGAGAGACTTTTAGTGACGTGTGAGATGCTTCTTGAACGGCAAAAAAGAAAAGGTTTTCTGCATCGCATCGTCACTGGCGATTAAAAATGGTTACCTTATGATAACCGTCGAAAAATTTGGAGCTTGCCAGGTGAATCAGCTCCATTGACAGCGAAAACAAATATTCATCCTTCAAAGGTTAACTGATTTTGCTGCATGACAACGCCATTGAGAAATCTTGCCCCACAGTGGGTGTGTGATATAGTGGGAAGATTTTAAGCATTCCTAATATGGAAGAAAATGCCCAACCGCGTAAAAAATTTTAAATCAGATTCAAATTTCTAGCCAATGACTTTGTTATGCTAGCATTTAATGATCTACAAAACTGCATACCGAAAAAAATTGTCTTTATTCGTAGTGAAAAGTTTTAAATTTTGATTAATCTTTGAATTTTTTATTTCAATTTTATTTTATAATTTTATTATTTTGTGACTTCAAGTCCCCATTAACTCTAAAACAACAAATTAAATTATTACTTTTTTTGTCGATATCTCTATTTTAATTAGAATTTTTTTTTAAATATCAGTAAGTGGCTTGAAATTTTCTTGGAAATTGGTTGAACTTTATTTTATACATTTGTTATTTTGTGGGCTAAGGGCCGGCTTGACAATAAAATAACAAATTGAATTATTGATATTATTATTTATTGGTCGATATTTCGATTTTAATAATTTTTTTTAATTCTTAACAAAAAGTTTGAAATTTTGATCAAAATTGGTTGAGTTTTATTTTATCAGCTTGTGAGCTCAAGGCCCGTTTCATGATAAAATAACAAATTAAATTATTGCTATTATTTATTTGTCGATATCTCGATTTTAAATAGAATTTTTTTTTCATTCTTAATGAAAAGTTTGAAATTTTGATGAACATTTTTTCAATTTTTTTTTTAATTTTATTATTTTGTGAGCTCAAGGTCAGTTTCATCGTAAAACAACAAATTAATCTATTGCCATAAGTTATTTGTCGATTATTCGATTGCAATTAGAAGTCATCTTCAAGAACTGTTGGCTGTGCCTGGTAGATTATTGAATTCTTTTTTTTCAATTTTGCGCATAGCTTGAAATTTTCTTTTATATGGTAGTGGAATAAAATATATTTTGATACAAAGATGTAAATACCGAACAATAAAAAAATTGCCAAAGCTCTTCAGGCTAATCACCTGCCCTGTCAGAAATCAGAATAAATTAACGAAATCAACGCAAGGCTCTTCAATATATCAAACGTCTATTTATGGCCCTCGTCTCATTTGAAATGATGTTTTTTGGGTGTTTCTTTAAAAGCGCGTAAAACGGAAACGAAAAAGATATTTTTCTTTTGTTTGGAGTATTTTATTTCTTGATCCATTGTTAAAATATAAAAATTTTTCTTGGCCATACGAAGTTCGTTGAAAAAGTTGTCAGCTTTCAAAAAATGGTCTTCACATGGACAATGGACATAGGTATGGCCCGTACCACTGAACCGATTTTGATGAAATAAAATTTAAATGACGTAGAATTAATGTCGTTATCGTGTGTGCCACGATCATTCGGAAAAAAAATTTTTAGTATGTTTTTCGGACCTTTAAGGCACCTTTCTGGTCTAGAATTTCGAAAAAATCGATTTTTTTTTATGTTAAGATAGTTTATACTTTCAAAAACATCCTTGCAAATTTTTATGAAATTCGTTGCACCAGTTTGGAGTACGACGCCGAGGTATAAGTGCGTTAACCGTGTTTTTCTCGAAACTGTTTTTTCCGAGTTGGCGTTGGCAATTTCTCAAAAAGCACTGAGCCGATTGATTTGAATTTTTAAAATATTATTGAGACTTGTGGCTCTCACAGGTAGCAGAATTATAATTTTATAATAAATTTTTCTATTAAGAGCGAGAAGTGAAAAAAATTATTTTTTCTTTGTTTTCCCAATAAACAGATAAAATATCTAGAAATTTTTTTTTTTTTTTTGCAAATCTACTATCCACCATAGCGACATATCTCCTGATGAATAATCGACCGAATTTTTTTTTTCAGACGTAGCTGAGCAGTTCAATCAGTTACGCCAATGGTATGTGTTACGTCAGGGGAAGCAATTTTTTTTATTATTGTCATTGAAAAAAAAAAATTTTTTTTGTGAATAAAGAATTGATCTAATGAATAAAAACGATTTTCTAGACCAGAAAGGTGCCTTAAAGTAAAAAAATGGTCTTAAAACGGGTTTTCAACTTTGAACGTCCGCCATTTTGTCACTTAAAAATTTTAATTCAAACGATAACGAAATTTATACTGAATAAGAACCTTTTTGTCTTTTTTATTTCAAACACCTGTGAATCTCGGAATCCGTGTTGCCAACGACATACCTTTTTTTGGAAAACCATTTTTTGAGGCTGACAACTTTTTGAAAGAACCTCGTATGACCAAAACAAAAATTTTATTTTTTAACAATGGATCAAGAAATAAAATACTGATAACAAGAATAAAAAATATTTTTCTTTTCCGTTTTACACGCTTCTACAGAACACTTTTATGCGAACAAAGGTGTAAATATTTGTATGAGGTAATTTTTTTTTTTGTATATAATATATTAAAGTCTATGAATTTCAATCCTTACAGACTATGATACAAAAGTAACTTATCTTCATCGTAGAACCCAACTATTTGAACAAAGGCTCGCAAAGCTTACACTTCGATACTTCCCTCCAACTATGATCCATTGCACATAAATTATGCATCAGCCTTTATGAAAAATGTATGCACTAACCGAAATGATCGAAAACATTTTCAATTCCATACATTGTTGTTGGCAATTCCCTCTGCTTGTGCCACATGCTTTTCTCAAGTCTCGAAGGCTTAGCGAACGTAAAAAAAAACAAACAAATACAGAACCATAAAAGCGTAAACTTGACATGAACTCTGTACATCGGTGACAACAGGGAGTTAAGACGATGCTGACCCAAAAATCTGATGCACTGGAGAGCGCAAAATAAAAGCTTAAAAAGTGCATATGGCACAAGCATACATCCGCACATAAATAACACACAAGTAAAGCCAAAGCCAAAGTCAAATGTCGCCCACAAGTGCTGAATGCCAACTAAAAAACAAAGAAGAAAAGAAAAAAAAAAGAAAAAATAAAACAAATAATATAAAGCCAGCAAGCATAATGTAATAATAACACCATTTAACAACAATAAAATAGAGCAGCCAGCAACGCTGCCCCAGCAAGATCACTCTGTAAAGCGAACTGGCAGCCGGCCGTCCGTCAAATGCTGATGGAACGCATTTCCAGCATAATTATGGCACATTTTCCAAAATAGTGCACACATACATACACACATTTGAACATTACATGAAAATAGTTTATTTTTTAAATTTTTATTATTTTCAAGAACAAAAATATTGATGTGCGTTTTATGCAGCGGCACATCACATTTATGCGCGCGCGTGTTGGCCCCCTGCTTGGCAGCGACCCCAATTTAATTGTTTTATGTTTCATAGAAGTGCCTACACATCTGCACATACACCATATACATCAACACACATGTATGCACGAGTATTTAGGTGTAGTTGTACGCCTTCAGCAATGAGCTTCCTTTCACTGCCGCCACAGACGCCCAGCTGTAGCCGACGAAGCTGCGATTGTAGTGCGGTGGGTGAGCACGTACGTGTGAACAAATGCGTGTATATGTGTGCGTGTGTGCATGCAACTACTAATATGTAAAGTTAATGCTGCTTTGTTTACGTTTGGGCTTTTGTTTGTAAACATTCAACAATTTTGGACCTCCTTCTGGTAATGCAATCGAAAAGCTAAACTGCATTTAGCCACGGCATTTCGTGCATTTTTCATTTTCAATTAACGGCAAGTGTTTTGTTGCTGTAAGAAAATGTGACCAACAGTTTTTCTTTTCTTTTTGAAGTTATTATATAACAAAAAGTTAAACTAAATCAAGGGTAACATACGTCAAAATTAGTCGCTTAAAATCTTCAAAGCTTCGATTTTGATGAAATTTAGTGAAGCTGCTCTACAACGGCATACAGCAGTGCAAATAGTGCAAAAGTGGCGGAGGAAGTATTAAGCGCATGTTAAGATAAGTGGCTAGCATAAGTAAGTGCGTAGTTAGCAAATTTTTCGAGGTGGAAATGATTTTTTTAATAGTTGAAATATTTTTCGAGTTAAAATGATTTTTTTTAATAGTTAAAATTTTTGTCGATTAGGAAATGATTTTAAGAATAGTTGGAATACTTTTCGAGTTCGAAATGATTTTTTTAATAGTTAGAATAATTTTCGAGTTCGAAATGATTTTTTAATAGTTAGAATAATTTTCGAGTTCGAAATGATTTTTTTAAAGTTAGAGTTTTTGTCGATTAGGAAATGATTTTTTTAATAGTTGAATACTTTTCGAGTTCGAAATGATTTTTTAATAGTTAGAATAATTTTCGAGTTCGAAATGATTTTTAAACCGTTAGAATATTTTTCGAGCTCGAAATGATTTTTTTAATAATTAGAATTTTTGACGACTATGAAGTGATTGTTTTAATCGTTAGAATATTTTTCGAGTTCAAAATAATTTTTAGAATAGTTGGAATATTTTTCGAGTTCGAAATGCTTTTTTAATGGATAGAATTTTTGACTACCAGGAAATGATTTATTTAATCGTTAGAATATTTTTCGAGTAGGAAATGATTTTTTTTACTTTTTTACTTTTTACTTTTTACTCTGATTTTTAGAAAACTCCGTTTAAAAATTGATTCCATATACAAATTAATTTCTTGTGAAAGAAAATAAACAAGTCTGTTTCCCAAAAAAAAAAAAAAAATTAAAATCAGCTCTGTTTTTTATAAATTGCTGTTGTTATATGAAAATACCGCAAGAACTACCAGAACACATTTTTCTGCATTCAACGTGATTCTTTAGCCGCTTAAACTTGCGCTTTATTAAATAAAAATTTAATGAGGTATACGACTACATACTCGAAGTTTTTCTAAAGAATTTAACTTTTGTAGGCAAATATTTTTTCCTTCTCAAAATAACTCCAACTTCGGCTCTAAATGTTATGCTGCATTTATTGCCAATTGACCGATATTGTAGACAACTAGTCGCCAAAGTGAAGCTAAGATTGAGGAAATCATCGATGCTCAACACCAACAGCCAGGGACACTCGATCATACTTGAGATGTTTCCTGGTATTCCTAACACCACTGACTTTTGTGACTCGGTGAAAAGATATCTAGACAGGCCCTATACAATTTATTTTCCTTCCAAAGAGGACTGCGAAAATAGTTTAATAAATGATGAATCATAGTTACATATATTCAAAACTCAAAACTCAATCGTCAAGAGAGAGGCGGTGTATATTCTGGAACTATAGGCACCAATAGGTATATCCTTTCGCTTGCTTGATCATTACAGCGTATTCCAAGACGTTATCTTGGGAATCACAGAAAGCCTTTAAGCGCTAAATAAAAGCGTAGTGACAGTTAGAAAAATCTTCGTTTACTCTGATAGCCAGATAGCTCTGAAATCGCTCTGGGTGCAAGGACATACTAACATTAATGATAACTGTAAGGCAGATAAGTTAACTAGCTCCTCGCTCCAAAATCGCCAGCACAATATGAAAACTTTTAATAGTCAGACACATCATTACTGTTGCAAATTTTAAGTGGAAACAGTTAAACACCTGCACTATAAGTTGACAAACGTGGCCCAAATAGAACAAAGGTCTCTCTAAGAGTCTACTTAAATTAAGTGTGAAAGACTTAAAAATCGTAGTAGGTGTCTTATCTGGGCATTGTCAGTATATTATGAATGTATACCATTCAATAACTATTGCAGAAGAAGAAGAACATAGAAGAGGAACAAACAGTCGAACAACACCTTCTATGACTTGAGCACGGATAGCATTTTCTATCTGACTGCTTCAACGACTGCTGAATGAAAACTCGATCCTAATTCTTTAGTGATAGTTAAAATAAGGACTTCATTATCACTATTTTTCAGTGTTTTACCAATACGCTGATTGCATTAATTATTTAGTGCACTATGCCCAACCCTCGATAATGCTTACCTTGTCCTTACACAAATTGGGCCCATTACTGCTTTAGTAGCTCAGTTTTATGTATCCAGTGACGGTGTACAATGCGAGGAATACTGAAAACTATAATCATCATTGCATGGAATTTGATTTGCTCTGTTCAAGGTTATAAGTTTGAAGCCACGACTTATCATATTTATGGACTTTTGATAAAACAACTTAAGTGACTTTAAGAGGTTCTACTGCAAGGTCGATAAATTTTGATTTCTCATAGATAAATCTGGTATTTTATTGAACTTTTGTTGAGATGGTTACACGAACTGCATTTATCATTAATTAATTTGTTAAATATTTCGAAAAAGTAGTTAGTGTTTGATAGAAAGGCTTCTAAGTCCTCTTGAGTTATTTTTTCGAAAGCTCACATATACTGTTTTCTGTGTCTTTTTAATGAGAGTCGATAATTTTCGATTTCACCACGGTCTGAATGGATAAACCCGTTTCTCTTTTTCGCAGCTGTACTATCTTGTCACCACCAAGGGTGCACTAAAGCCGGATAAGCTTCGTTTCCGAACAGATTCCATCTGCAAATCTAAAGATCCGTCAAACTATAAAATGATGGCTTTGGGTGGAAACTAGCGCTAACTGTTAGAGTATTTCTTGAATAGAAACCACTTTCCCCAATTGAACAATATATGTAGTAAATGCAAACGCTACAGTAGATACATTAGAAGATTTAGGAGCTGAACTCGTCCGAGCAAAGGTAACGGCTAAATTAGGCAGCACTGCTCTAAGTAAACAGATCTACAGAGGCACACCTCAATGTGGAGTACTCACCCTTCTTCTCTGGATTTTGGCGGTAAACTCCCTATTGCTGACTCTGGAGAGAGGGGGTGAATTGCTGTTAAAGGTAAATATCCTGACACCTTTATGGCCATCCTGCGCTTTAGCATTGCCACTCTTAGGAGCTGGACTGAGAGTAGGGGACTCGGTATAAGCCCCGCAAAAACTGAAAAAATTCTCTTTGCAAGGAAACATAGTTTTCCCATAATCTCCCCGCTGATTTTTAAGGGTGTGGAGATTCCTTTGAGGGAGAATGTCAAGCACTTAGGACTCATATTAGATAGGAAACTCACATGGAAACCTAATATTGAGGAAAGAGTAAAAAGGCCAACTTTGCATTATATACTTGCAAAAGAGCGGTCGGTATTAAACGGGGGTTAACACCTCGTGTTACTCATTGGCTATATATGCACTTCTGTAGTTAGGCCAATCTTCATATAAAATATAATATTTGGCCATCTGCCCCAAAAGCATGTTACGCCAAAAGCATGAGTAAGGTCCAAAGGACAGCTTTTTTATGCATCTCAGGTGCTTCAAAAATTACCCCAAACAAGGCGCTGGAAGTGCTAATCAATTTGCCTGCACTAAATATCATAAGGAAACATGTGGTCGCCGAGACGATGCTTAGACTCAAAAGCATGGCGCTATGGAAAGACCGATGGTTTAGCCACACCTCTATTTTGCACATTTTGAATAATCACAAACAAGATATATAGTATACTACTCTATTACTAGACTCACCTTCGACAAGCTCGTCAAGACAAGTATACCGTCAGGAAGGGAGTAGCAGAAACCAAGGCTATGGAGAAGGGTGTTTATACAGATGGCTGCAAGGTAGACGATAAGGTTGGCTATGGAGTAGGTTCGAAGTAATTAGGACTGGAACTATTATCAGACTACTGCAGCGTATATCAGGTAGAGGTTCTGGCTATAAAAGAAGTGGCTACATATAATAAATACGCATGCCGTAACAAAAACTACAATAAATATATTCTCGGATAGCCAGGTGGCCAGTAAATCAATGGATGCGGCTATTCTAAGATCGAAGGTTGCACAAGAATGCCGGGCAGCCCTAAATGATATTAGCGTGGTAAAGACGTCAATAGGTCAATAGGCTACTATGGCCGCAAACACAGGGTTTGATTGAAAAGTAATGAGCCTTCCCGCGCGGAGCGTCTGCCAAGCGATCAACCGAATCAGCTGGTGGGGGAAAATGATCGTTGGACCTTCTCCTTCCACTAGAAACCCGTCCCAGTTCGCTGGCAATAGCGGTGCAGTCAACATCGCTCCGCGCGTGAAAGCTGTTTAAAAGTGTGTTAGGACTTTGCAGTGGCGAAAATGCAGCTAATCATCTTTTTCGACTCTCGAGACATCGTCCACAAGGAGTTTATACCTCCAAGAAGCACTGTAAACGCGGCATTTTACAATGCAAAACCGACCTCGTCAACAATTGGACCCTTCATCACGACAATGCGCCAGCGCACACCGCCTTCCTCTGCACCTCTGCATTGGCCAAGATGGGGGTTCCGGTGCTTCCCCACTCTCCCTACAGCCCAGACCTGTCTCCTCCGGTCTTCTTTTTGTTTCCGCGCCTGAAAAGAAAGCTGAAGGGAGGCGTTTCGGCTCCATCGAGGCGATTCAAAAAACTGTGACAGCCGAATTGAACGCGATTCCGGCGGATGAGTTTAAAAAATGTTTCGTGCAGTGGAAGGACCGCTACCAGCGGTGTATTGACGCTCAAGGGTCCTATTTTGAAGAATATTAGTTGTATAAGCCAAAAGGTTTACTAAAACTGCTTAAAAAAAATAAAGCTCATTACTTTTCAATCAAACCCTGTAAAAAAAAAAAAGACAAGAAATGATATCTCAAAGGTCGGGACTTGTAGAACCGATCATTAAGTATTTGGCAGGCGTTCCTTGAGACTAGGGGTATTCACCCATGAATATTGTTGCGATGAGGAAAGGAAGAAATAGTTGATCACTTGCTTTGAATTGTCCTAATTATTGCTAAAATCAGAGCAGGTTGTCTAGGAAAATACTGTTTCAATTCTCTGGCAGAGCTGCCTGGTAAAATAGTTCCACGGAGGAAAGTTAAGTAAGTTTCCGTGCAGCACAGTGGGTATCACAACAGACCTGTAAGGTCTAAGTGCGTTGGTCGTACGAACGGACTACCACCATAATCTAGCCTAACCTTCATATTTTCTGGTGATAGATTTCTAATAAGAATCATTCCACCTTTCGCCCAAGCATTGAAAACTAGGTGCCTCTTCAGCAAGATATTATATTTGAAAGGTATGTTGGTCTGACTATTTTATTCTGCGCAGTGGTTGAATATTCTCATGAGAATATTGCTTTTTTTGTTGATTTTTTTCCTTAAATACTTTTTTATAAAACTTCAAGTCCTATTTCTTTGTATGTATAGCAAAAATTAATCTTAATACATTTTTTGTTAAAGAGAGCTCAAATTTATACTAAAGGAGCTGCAAAGCTGTCTTTCAGTTAAGCTAAATAATTTAATAAAATAAATAAATTAAAAAATTAAATTAAATAACTAAAAAATGGTATCAAATAAATTATTTTAAAAAAAATGTAATTAAATAATTTAATATAATTTATCTTTTTCCTAAAAATAAAATATGGGAACTGGAACTTGCAATCCAACTGCGATATAAAAAACGTGTTAGCGACTTGTAGAAGTATTGAATTCTCACACTTTTCAGTAATTTTATATACATAAATGCAAAACCCTTTAGTCGGCTCGCAAAGGTGCGAACGCCAATCCCTCTGACAAGTGAAGCATAGAAAATGCACTTATTAAGAAACCTCATAGCGACGCACCCAATTTGGAATAAGAATCTTCAGCTGCAATTAAAGCAAGAAAATAACTTCGCCTCCTCCGCTAAGCAATTAGGGTGAGGCCACTGTGGCACAAGTAAAGCGTTAAAACGCTTGTATGAGAAGCGATTTGATGGCTGCTTTAAAAATCAGTTTTAATTATAATTTACAAGTTAACAGTTTTGCAAAAATGAAATACACTACGGAAACTACTTCTAAGTCACCCTCAAAGGGGAATACAAGCATTTGTATTATGCTTTTTTATAGGGTGACTAAAAAAGAACGCAGATTTTCTTTCCAAATAAAGCAGCAGAAAATTTGCCCAAAATATGTTTTTAGTATCTTTTTTAGGCGACGTCATTTATGTATGAAGCACAATATCCATGTATCATGACTCCTCCTCCCACATGGGATGCCCAATCGATATTTTCGATAACTCTCTGGTGTAGTTCGGCTGCACTATATAACATTTCTAACGCATTTAGTTTCGTTCCTCACCTATGGAACTGCATCGGATTTGCTGGCATAGGCTACGCTTTTCCCGTTGTCCCACAGAAAGAAGTTAAATCATGTCGAATTGCAGAACATACAGGGTGGGGCAAACTCGATTCCCTAATGTAAACTGGCCATAATTTTTGACGTAGACGTAAATGCGGCTTAAAGTATGACATTTTAAAAAGTAGACGTCAGTAGAATTCTAACCGTGTCGCAGTATACACCTGTCGAACGTTCTGAAATCGTCGAACTTTACATTAAGAATCAGAACTCAATTATTCTGACTCAACGCGCGTTTCGTGCAAAATTTCCTCGGAAAAAATCACCTGATCCTAAGACAATTCGTGCATTATATGCTAAATTTAAATCTACTGGTATTCTCAGTAATGTGCCACGTCCAATTATACACCGCAGAGCTAGATCAAACATCAATATCACCATTTCACAGGAGCTTTTACAGGAAAATCCAAATCTTTCGACTGAACGCGGTGCTCAGGCTTTGGGCATCAGTAAAAGGTCAATGCGACGTATTTTACGGATCGATTTGAAGTTGTTTCCGTACAAGATTCAAACTGTGCAACAATTGAATCCACAAGACTACCCTGCCTATTTATTTATTGAACGAAATGTTTCCAAGTCGATTAGTGTCAAAAAAAGGTGATTTTGACTGGCCGCCGCGTTCACCTGACTTAACTGCTCCCGACTTTTTTCTGTGGGAATATTTGAAGGGAAAGGTTTACACTAACCAGCCGAAGACACTTACAGTTTTAAAAGAAAATATTCGACAAGAAATTGCAGCCATAGGACCAGATACATTAAAAAAAGTCATGGAAAATGCAAAAAAACGAGCTCAACTTTGCGTTAAAGAAAAAGGCAAACATTTGCGTGACATCATATTTCACACATAGTGTAATCGGATTCTATCGATTAACATTAGTTAACAAAACCGATTAAACTTAAATCTGTTGTATATTTTTCACCTAATATGAAACAAAAAATAGGGAATGGAGTTTGCCCCTCACTGTACATAAAACTTATACAAATTCGGCAAATTTGCATAAAAACTCCGAACTTTTTTGTCAAAATCATTAGAAAAACTCTGAGTATGCAGTCTTGAAGATGATTCGATATATTTGGAATTTTTTTTTTTGCTGAGGTGTTGCACATTTTCATACGAGGTGTGTTCAAAAAGTATCGCGATTTTGGAATTTTTTTCGGCACTCATGCCGACGAGTTCGGCCATTTTGAACGTTCAGTTAATTGTTGACAGCTGCTTTGCTTGCACGTGTTTTGGCTCGTCTTCGATTTTTACCTATTCAAAAAGATGGATCAAAGAACCTGTATCAAATTTTGTGTGAAAAACGAAATTAACGAAACGCGGACGCATTCCGAAGGTTGACTGTGTCATACGGAGAAGCTACTCTAGACCAAAGCAACGTTTATCGGTGGTACAAAATGTTCTCAGAAGGCCGAGAAGATGTGAGCGACGAAAAGCGTGCCGTATGCTCGAGCACTTCAACAACAGACGAAAAAATTGATGAACTGAAGAAAATCGTATTGGTCAATCGCCGAATCACCGTTGGAGAAGTTGCTGAGGACCTAGACCATTAGATTTCATTCAATGATTTGCGCATGAGACGGGTCGCCGCAAAATTCGTACCAAAACTGCTCAATTTCGACCAAAAGCAGCATCGCATGAACATTGCTAATGAGATGTTGGACTCTGTCCGCGACGACCCAAATTTGCTCCAGAGGATCATAACTGGTGACGAATCGTGGGTTTATGGTTATGACGTGGAAACTAAAGCTCAATCATCTCAATGGAAGTTACCGCACGTACCAAGACCGAAAAAAGCGCGCCAAGTTCGGTCCAATGTAAAAGTTTTGTTTACCGTTTTCTTCGATTGCAGAGGCGTTGTGCATCATGAGTTCTTGCCACAGGGTAAAATGGTCAGTAAGGAATATTACCTGCAAGTTATACGCAATTTGCGGGAAGCAATCCGCCAGAAACGCCCGGATTTATGGAAGAAAAAAAAATGGCTCTTGCATCACAATTGCGCCCCTGCTCACACATGGTTGCTTGTACATGAGTTTTTGGCTAAAAACAACACACTAATGATGCCACAGCCGCCGTGTTCCTCAGTCACTTTTGTCACTTTTTCGTGTTCCCGAAGCTGAATAGGCCCATGAAAGGACGACGCTATGCTACGATTGACGAGATAAAGACGGCATCGAAGGAGGAGCTGAACAAGATAAAAAAAAAATGATTTTTTTGAAGTGCTTCGAAGATTGGAAAAAGCGTTGGCACAAGCGCATAATATCTCATAGGGATTACTTTGAAGGGGACAAAATAGATATTAATGAATAAAACAATAAATTCTGAAAGAACACAAAAGTCGCGATACTTTTTGAACACACCTCGTACGGAGAAAGTAGCTTTGGACCCCTTTTACGCGTTATTCATCTAAATATCGATCCATGACTTAGTTTGCCCGCACTACCGCTATTCTAAAAAAATAGAAATGTCCGAACACAAATAATTGCTTTTAAAGGTCTTGAATCACCCTATACAACAAACGCATTTGTAGAAGGGGTCAGTGGCAAGCGATAAAATTTAACAACTCAGTGCGCTGCTGAAGTGAATGATAAAAATAGTTTCATTTTTTCTGCTTGAAAACCTACTCAGAAAAAGGGGAAGAGCAAAAAAATGCAGTGCACTTCAAAATTGCAGCAAATTAATTAAACTAAAAATGAATGAAAAAAATCCCCTAAAAACACGCCAAACGCATAATTGTATTCCCGAATTCTGCAAGGTGTGCCATACGTAATAAATTGGAAATTTTGAAAACCACAAATTTGAGCCACCGCCATCACCAACACCAACGAAACGGCGCACTTGCCTTGGCTATTTCTACATTTCAGTTCACTCCTATACGAGTACAGCCGTATTTCTACACTTTCAGTGGCGACAAGCAACAAAGGGTCAGCGCTTGCATTTAGTAGATTAGGGCGTCCATAAGAATTTAGTGAAACTCACTGAATTATTTGTTTCCTCGCATGTTCGGAGGCGTCTTTAAATGCTTGTCATTTAGCGCTAATAAACAACTCGCGCGTTTTGTTTTCTTCAGCTCAGTTTTGAGTGCAGCCCTCACAGCCCCGCACACACACACACATACAAACACACATCGCTGTCAGTCATTCAGCCAGTTAGTTAGTCAATCATTTTGCTTTTTCCCACGCATTTTGCGGCAAAGCGGCTCTTTGATTTTTAACGCTTCATTGCGTGTGGCGTTTCGCATCAGTAGCTGCCTCAGCGAAAGGGGTACGAAAAATCATAATCTTTTATGATGCAAAAATTGCTTGAAGCCAAAAGTGAAGAAAATAAATATGCATACAACAAAAGTTCGATTTAGAAAAGTAATTTGAGGCAGTTGATAGTGTGGGAAAATATTTTGTAAGACGTTCTAACTTACTTGGAATAAAGTTTTCAGGCACTCCTTTCCATCGAATATAGTAGACTGTAATTGGTTTTGTAATACTCTAAATTTTCCAAGAGCAGCATAAAGTCAGAACAGATACATATGAGTCTTAAGACTCATTCTACGGTAAGTAGATGCTATGAAAAAATCTTGACATGATTTGAGCAATCAGTTAAAGGAAATATTCGGCAATACTCAGAGAAAAGTTTCCATCACATTTTTAGTGCCAATGTGAAGAAGTTGCTACAGACGTTCCGTAGCTTTATTTATATTTTCTTTGAACTTACGGATTTTTTTTTGACAAATTCAACATATAACCTTTTCACCTTAAGGGGTTACGCCACTCTAGCTACTGTAAAAAAGCAGTTTTTTAAGGATTTTTTTTACATTGAAAGAAAGGTGCTAGGAAAAAACTTTTTAAGTATATTATTAAGCATGTATTTAAGTGTAATTACAAATATTTTTATTGAAAAATATTACAAAATGGCGCCTTTGGAGTGAATCTCTGAACGCGCCCTGCGAAAAACGCACTTCACGGCAAGCAGTACAACTGACGTAAATGTCAACCTAAACCAAATTAAAAAAATTCTTCTAAATCGACGTGAGTATAGCTGTAGAAATACGTACGGGATTTTAGAAATATTGAAATTTGTGTATTTTGCAGATGTTTGAAGTCAAAAGTAGAATTTTTCGTCTAAAATGGAACCGTTAATTGTTTATAAAAATTTTTCTAATTAATTAATAAAAAAATCCGTACGTATTTCAGTGCGGAATAATGTTCTAAAGATCCTTGTACAATTACAAGTGAAAATATTAAAAATTGTTTGAGTTATGCTGCTTGCCGTTTTGAAAAATCACGTTTTGAGATAAACACGGTTTAAATTTGAATAGTCGGTTCAGAGACGTCAGAGGCGCTCGCGCAAAAGTGCGAAATATTAGAGATAAACATTTTTTTCACGCATAGGACTTTTTGTTTTATATTCTAAAGAGTTTAAAGCATCTTTTAAGCAAAAAAAAAAATTTCGATATTTTGAAAATCCTAGAGTGGCCTAACCCCTTAAGGCTTCCAAGTAGTCAACGATGAAGTAAATATTCAACGCATATGACAAGTCACAATTTTTGCAAATTTTAATCACAACTTTGAAATTTGGCGCTTGAGCCTTGAAGCCTGAACAAATAACATAATTAAAATTTATTACAAAAATCTGTACTCTGTTCTTCGGATATCCACAATTGTAACTGAAGGGCAACAGTTTTCAGTTTACAGTCTGTGTCAGAAAAAAGGAACATCGATTATTTATGATGCATAAAAGATAAGAAAGGGTGGTTAAGTTTCAAGGGCCGGTGTTGATTTAAAAAAAAAAATACAAGTTTTTTAGGAAACTATTACCATTTCTCTTCCCTATGATAATACTCGTACAGCTCAATTACGCATAGAACACCTCCATCCGATGGTCCAAATTTTCGATGACGCTGAGGCATAATTGGGGTTCTATGCTGTTAATGTGCCGAATCATCTCATACTTTAGTTCTTGAATTGTTGCTGGCTTATTGACTTACACCTCTTCTTTCAAATAACCCCAAAGAAAGAAGTCCAACGGTGTCAAATCACATGATCGTGGCGGCCAGTTGACATCGCCGCGACGAGAGATTATTCGGCCATCAAATTTTTCGCTCAAAAGAGCCATTGTTTTGTTAGCTGTGAGACAAGTGGCACTGTCCTGTTGAAACCACATACCGTCCACATCCATATCTTCCAATTCGGGTCCTAAAAAGTTCGTTATCATCTCACGATAGCGAACACTATTCGCAGTAACTGCCGGACCGGCCTCATTTTGGAAAAATACGGCCCAATGATGCCGCCGGCCCATAAACCACACCAAACAGTCACTTTTTGTGAGTGCATTGGTTTTTTGGCAATCACTCTTGGATTATCATTCGCCCAAATGCGGCAATTCTGCTTATTGACGAATCCACTGATGTGAAAATGTGCCTCATCACTGAAGATGATTTTCTTCGAAAATTGGTCATTCACTGTTGCCATTTCCTGCCACCATTCTGACCATTGACGACGCTTGAAATGATCAAGAGGCTTTAGTTCTTGAGTCAATTGCACCTTCTAAACGTGTAGATGCAAGTCTTTATGCATAATGTTCATCAACGACAAGCGTGAGAGGTGCAATTGTTGGGCACGACGACGAGTTGAGGTGGACGGGTCTTCATCCACACTATCGCGAACAGCAGCAATATTTTCTGCAGCACGAGCTGTACGAGCATGCACTGGTATTTTCACATCTCCTACAGACCCGGTTTGCTCAAACTTTTGCACAATTTTTCCGATTGTACGCACATTTGGACGATTAAATTGACCGAAAAATTCACGAAGTGCGCGATATGCATTTTGATTTGAACGTCCGTTTTCATAATAGGCCTTCTCTATTTTGTTGTTTTTTGTTTGTTTGAGAACATAGCTCAGTACATATTCCAATATCTTAAGCCACACTAAACTCATTATGATGACAATTATTTCCTCATACCAATAGTTGAAAAGCAAAAAGAAAAAAGGAATGTTAGCAGTAAAATTTTTAAGTTGTTAATAAAATGTTTTTAAATAACTTAGTTTTTATGTTACAAAAATATTTCCAAAATTAAAATTAAAAAAAAATGAATTCAAATTTTAAAATAAAAATATTGAGTGCCTCTAGCGCAAAAAAATTGAAGGAGACTATAAGTGCAATTTTTTCCTTCTGATTGAAATAACGCAAATATTTTTGTAAAAAAATTTTTTTTTAATAAAAAATTTTACTTATTTTATTGTACAATAATTTTTTTTTGTATAAAAAATTAAAAAATTAGAAAAACATTATTTTTCTGTCCCAAAACATCCACGGAGGCTAAACACGTAAATTTTTTTCTCTTGGTTTAAATGAGGTAAATATATTATATTTGAGGATATTCCCGAAAATTGAATTAAAAAAGTAATAATTTGAACTGAAATTATAAGAAAAGAGTTAAAAGATATTAATTTTTTACAATTACAATTTAAAAATTATATATCTGTCAAACGAAAATCGTAGCAGGCTATAAAAGCAATTGTTTTCTTTTGATTCCAATTGAATAAATATTTATGAAGATTTTCTTAAGAATTTAATTGAATAATTACAAGTTTTCTAAAAAAATATTTTTCAGCTAGGAAAAAGTCGCAAAAAGCTATAATGGAAATATTTTTACAACTTAAAATAGTAAAAGTATTTTTGTAAACTTTATACAGAAAGAGAATTAAAATTACAATTAAAAAAAACATTTTTTAAATTAAAATTTGAAAAAATATACATATTTCTGTCAATCGAAAATCGTAGGAGGCTAAAAACGCATTTTTTCTTTTGATTCGTATAAATTAAATATTTTTGTAAATGCTCTAGAAAATTGAATTTAAAAATTACATTTAAAAAAAAGAAATAATTTTTCACCTACAAAGCAGTCGAAGGAAGCTATAATACAAATTTTTTATAAGTTGAAATAGTAAAAGTATTTTTGTAGATTTTATACAGAAACAAATTTAAAATTACAATTCAAAAAAATTATAATTACAAAAAAAAATTATATATCCGTCAAACAAAAATCGAAGGAGGTTATAAACGCATTTTTTCCTTTTGATTCGAATTAAATAAATATTATTAAAGATTTGCTAATAAATTTAATAGAAAATTCAAAGATTTCCTAAAAAATTATATCAAAAATTCACCTAACGACGACTGGAAGGTGTTGAAAGTGGCTAAATCAGCGAACGCAGATGGAAGCCAGAACTACACCCTCCAGATAAATAAAACCGCGGAGGACATCTTGTACGAATGATTTGGGAAAAGGGCGTGGGGCATTGGAAGCAGCTTAGCAGCAAGCTGGTATCACCAAGGACCAATAGCTGATGGCTTTCAGCGAGCCAGATCAACTTAACTTAACCTAACCTTAATTCAAAATTATTATTTTTCGAAAAATTATTTTTCAGTTACAAAAAAGTCGAATATGCAAATTTTTTTACAAATTCAAATAGTGAAAGTATTTTTGTAGATTTTAAGCAATCGCCGAAGAAATATTTCGTCGGCCGTCGTAGCCGAATGGGTTGGTGCGTGACTACTATTCTGAATTCACAGAGAGAACGTTGGTTCGAATTTCGGTGAAACACCAAAATTAACCCTTCTGCTATGTTAGGAAAAAATTACACATATAGTGTTTTGGGTCAATTTGACCCACTTATAAAAACTCCACTAATAACACTATTTTATTGAAAGAATTCATATTTTTTTTATTTGAATCAAGTTAAGTGTATGTTAATTGTAGAAAATAGTTGAGATATGTATGTTTTAACGGCAATTTTCACAAACTAAGCTGCTATGTTTCTTGCAAACAAATTTTTGGCACGTACTGCAAACAGTACGTTCGAATTTTTTGTACGATGACAGAAGAAACATCGCAGTCGTTTTTTGGTGTATTCATTTCTGGCAGAAATATTAGAAGTAGACGCTTCTTCTGCAGATTTGGAGTTTTCTTGAATATTTTTTACTATATTCTTAGCAGCGATTCCTCGCGGCAGTCTCTCTCTGTGGACAATATTTGGTTCGATGATTTGCTTCCCCAGCTCTTCAAGAAAAAATCTTCGCTTATAAAGCTTGTGGAAGTTCCATGAGGTATTTATCTCTGTCCATATTACGTATGCGTTGTATGCCGAAATATCTAACATATGCGAAAAGAGGGCAACTGGCCAACGTTTGGTCTGACGTTTACATGTATAGTTAGCAACCAGCTGATCAAGCGCATCCACACCAGCTTTTGTTTCATTTTAGTGAAGTATTATTTCAGGCTTTTTTTGTCACCCTCATCAACAAGTGGAGAATGGTGAAGGGAGCTCAATGCTACAACAAATTTATATTTTTTTGGGACGTACGATACAATAGTTACATTATCCGTAAATAAAAATTGGCTTTCTAAAATCTTCTTTTTCTTCATATCGACAATTTCTCGTGACAAAACAAGCTCATTTTTCCTCACTGTACCGACTAAAGTAATATTCCTGCGAAGTAGCTGAACGGCGAGATTGTACGTCGTAAAAAAGTTATCGCAAGTAATAGTGTGACCTCTGGGAAGGGGTTCTGATAGGGATAGAACAACACGTTCACCTAAACATATTTGTATTGAGACGGTTTATTTACCATATACTGTACATAGGTTTGAGCATACAAAAAGCCAATTTATAAATGCATTACCTTGGTTCCTTTCCGGTTGCCTATTTCTTGCCCATCCTAAATAAACTTCCATGTTCCAGGCATACTTGCTTTTTGCATCACATAGAGCCCATATTTTTAAGCCGTATTTTGCGGACTTCGATGGAATGTATTGCCTGAAGATGCAACGACCACGAAAAGGTACTAACTGCTCATCTATTGTTACATTTTCATGTAAGTGATAATTTGACCTGAGCTGCCGATTCCATTGATCCCAAATGTTTCTTATTGGTGATAATTTATCACGCTGTCTTCTCTCATTCCTGTCTGCAGCGGAGTCAAAACGAAGGCATCGTGATATGTTCATAAATATTTCCAAGCTCATTGTGGCCCGAAAAATTGATTTTATATCTGTGAGCATAGAAATAGCACGCTTTGATGGGCCAGGACTTTGACATAAAATTTGATTTCGAGGAATTTTGCCTCTTGAAATTGGAAGTGGCTGATCATGCCATGAAAATATCCTCAGCATCATAATTAATAATTTGGTGTATTTCTTCAATACATAGTTTCCTTTCAAAAATAAAATTATTAAAATGTGTAACAGCAACATAAACATAGTAAATTAAATAACTTGACTTACTCTCTTCCTTTGGGACATTGTAGATATATATATTTAGCAATCACTTTCTTTATAAAAACTTTGATAAGCTCCTAAACAATCGACACTTACTCTTTGCACAGGTGCATAAAACGGGAGTTCCCCTTTTTCGAAAAGGCTATACATTTATCGAGAATATACATATAAACATAGAGCTGTGCAAAATGTATTCGATCTCCGATAACTAGCTTTCTTTGTCTGCGTTTTTGATCGAGTGATGTAATAATAAACGGCAAAATGTTTCAAAATACTAGGTGGGTCAAATTGACCCAACAACGTAATAAGTGTAATGAAATTACATTTGGCATCCTCCAGCAACATAAAAAACAGATGTTATATTAATTTTCATATTTATCTATTCCTTTTACTGCAGTTAACAAATAGAAGAAGAATCAATACAATACGACTAGACTAACAGGCGAATTTCGATGAGTTTTACTGAAAATTGGGTCAAATTGACCCAAACATAGTAGAAGGGTTAAGAAAAACATTTTTCTAATAGCGGTCGCCCCTCGGCAGACAATGGCAAACCTCCGAGTGTATTTCTGACAAGAAAAAGTTCTTCATAAAAATATCTGCCGTTCGGAGTCGGCTTGAAACTCTAGGACCTTCCATTTGTGGAACAACATCAAGACGCACACCACAAATAAAAGGAGGAGCTCAGCCAAACATCCAAAAGGGTGTACGCGCCAATTATAAATAAATAAAATTTTAGGGATTGCATTATGAATTATTGTTTTATTTATTTTATGATTTAGAAATCGTTCAAGTATAATCTCAGGTACAAGTATCTGCTCATTGCCTATGTAAGCTACTTCAGGTAAAAGAATGTTTGGTATTAAAAGTGGGCACAATCGGATGATAATCACTCCTACCTTCCATGTGCTAAAATGGCATTCAAAACTGCCAGAAATATATCTATTTAATTATATATTATATTATATATATTTTATTTAATTCGACACATTATAGTTCGTGTAAAAAGATTAATAATTTGAAACACCGATTTACCCCTCTTTTATACTTTTTTGCAATCAAATTTCTTTACTTGGTATCGGGCTTTTTAACATTTTGGGCTTAATTTTTTCCAATAAACTGATTTTCCCCTCATTTTCGAAAATTATTGTTAAATAGAGTGAAGAGTATGGGAGTTTTACAGGATGCACCATCTTTTATGTGGTATGAAAACTTTGAATAACTGTGAAAAAAACTAATTTGTATAACTGAGGTAGTTTTATTTGATTTGGTTATTTACAATTTATTATTACTATTTTTTGAATGCAATATCAATCAAGTGGCCACCTTCATTAGCAATCACAAGCTGCGATCTTTTTTCTGCGTTTGTCATCGCCTTGTCAAGCATTTCGGGTTTTGTAGCGTCGATTTCGGTTGTTTCGAACCATGGTTGAGACTGTACTGAATTGACGTATCGAAAACATTGAAAGTTGAAGTCGATTGCTTGGTAAATGACAAAGTTATTCAGCATTTACATACCGACATAAATGATGGCGCACCCTCTAGTTATGAATAAAAAAAAAATATATGAAGAAATTATTTCATCAAAATCATACATTTTTTTTGGTGCAGCAAATTTTTTTTTGCCCACAACTGTAAATATTTAAAGAAATCGAAATTTCTGTAAAAAATTGGGTAATCGAAAATGTTGAAAAAGGGTCTAAATTTTAATTGAAGTCTCAAATTGAAAAAGAAAATTAAGAATCAAACAATCCAATTGAGGCAATAGACAATTTTTCTTTTCCACCTTTCCTTATATTCAAAATTTATGCACTCAATTGGTGCATCAAAATTACCAAACACAACAACAACAAAAACAAAGCAAACCAAAGCAAGGTAATCAAAAATGTTTAAGCGCACATTATTGGTTGTTTAATCATTTGGTAAATGTGCTCGCTTTTAGTGACAAAGTGTGGCACACAAATGTCCAAGTGTCGTAAATCAAGATTACAAAACGGACAAAGCAAAATGTAATAGAAAACACAAACACCTTTAATGCTCCTGCTCCAGTGTTGGCGGTGAGCGAGCGCGCAAGCGCACTAATGCTACCCAAATAGTCATTAAAACGGCTATCATACCGCATAAAAGTAGTTAAAATTGTTAGTGCTACTCTGCCAAGCGATCGATTTATTTCTATGTATTCACTGCTGTTTTTATTTCTTCAAGATCCACTTAAAGTGACAATAATTTTTTAAGATCTTTCATAGATCTTTTCAAGCACACAGGCGGAAAGTGTGGAAAATTGTAAGCAAAACGTAATGGTAATTAATGCATAAAATGAAGTTAGGAATTGCGAGTGAAGGGGCGTGAAGAGTTTTCCAATATGCGACTATATTCAAAGCGCACTAATTGCGAATGTGGCTAGGAATAGTAAGAAAAAATGATTTGAGAATTGAGTGCATATTTAAGTACTTGCAGGTAGTAGATGGAGAAATGAACGCTGCTTTCCTCACCTGTTGTTGTTTAACGGAAACTGGGCGAAAAATTATTAGAGTATAAAAACTAATTAAAAACTATATAAGTTTGCAAATAAAAACAAAAGTGTGCCAAAAATGTTCATAAAGCGCCATGCGAGCAAATTGTGCTCGGTGATGAAGTTGACTTATTTCTCGGTCAGTGGCTCTTTGTGTGTCAGCAAACTTTCTCCATTTCATGCTGGACTAATTAGCACACAGCTGACGCGTCAACTATTGATTTCTTAGCTGGTTTTCATTCACCGCTTCTTTGGTCGCTAAGCGAAAAAATTTGATGTGAAATCAAAAATAGTTTAGCGATGTTCAAGCGAATTTGTTTTTAGCTGCTTAGCTCACAAGCGACAGGTCTACTTAGGCCTGTGCTTTCAGATATGAGTAGGAATATTTTTTAAATTAAAGTTTTCATATATTCAGGCGCAAGACAGATGGAGGTCTGCCAATTTGTGTGCTGTTTCAAAAACACTATGGGCTTAATACGATAGAAACAGAACACTTAAGGTGATGGGAACTCCCCGCCATTTAATTTTCAAACTCATTGCGGTGTTCACTGGTCACTGGGTGATCGGTACTCATGCGGAGAAGCTTGGAATTCCATACAACCCTTTTGCAGAAGCTGTGGAGATTCTGCAGAGAGTGAGAGAAACTGTTGAGCACTTTCTCTGCAAATGTCCGGCTCTGTAGGCTAGGCGCTTGAGATTTCTTAGCATGCCCTTTGGGGATGACTTGAGCAAATTCTTCAGCCTAGATTCCTTTTCTCTCCTCCACTACATCAACATCACTGGATGGTTGTAGATGGTTTTCTCTTCCCAAAATTTTTCGCGGTAGTGGTGCCCACTATGGTCAAGTAAGTGGTACTTGAAGTGTACCTGGCGTACTCTGGCCATCTAACCTACCTACCTACCTTCAGGCGAGATGCTTTGAGAACCAATGGGATACGCAACAGTTGATCAAAACGGAAATAATGAAGTGCTGTCAAATGATATGTAGCGTTGGAGCCACGGAGAGTTTTTTTGTTTTATTAACTACTCGCTAGGAGGCTGGTGAGTTGAAACTGGCTAGTGAGGTCTTAAATATCTTAAAATATTACCTATGATTACATGTATATGCCTGAGAACATACACGAAATCACCAAACTGCAAGGCTGAATATGTTTTTGAAGTGAAACTTCTTTCGCGGCGGTCTGATATTTGAGCTAGAATGGAGAGTGAATTGGAAAAAATGTAACGTTTAGAGATTTCGTTACGCGAGAGTGAAAAAAAGATACAACGTAGAGAGAGGGAGAAAGAGAGCTATACATTTTCTATACCTAAGACATAGGCTTCGTTGTAAAACAGAGTATACAGATATATAACATAGAGAGAAAGAGAAGGTGAGATATACATCATAATGTTACGCGGCAATCCCGCTGAACAACACCAAAACGATTAACGCTAAACGATCACATTTACCGTTAGTCTCAGAGAAGCACGTATTCTGAAGTATGATAAAAAACATTCGCAATCATTAGTTTACGTTGCTTTATCACGAGTCACTTTTATTGAAGGCTTGTGGATTATAACGAACGGAAATGATTTTAGATTCTACCATGGTCGACGAGCATCAGTCAGTATGTTTCATTTACAAGATGAATTCCGGAGACTATCGTTAAATAGACTGGAAACTGTGGATAAACAAATAATCGATTTCATGACTCAGAGAAGAGGGCTATCTGTATATACTCTTAATTATCAGAGCCCACGAGCACATTCCGCAGATTTAACAGACTCTGTCATCCGCAAATCGAGTATAGTACTTTTGTCCGAAACTTGGTTAAACGATAACGAGGATATTAGTATACCAAATTTCAATTGCGTCATCAAATATAAGCGACTAAATGTTAGAGCTGGCGGTGTGGCAATCTACCACAATCAGGATGATAGCGTAAATATCGACACACCAAACATGGAAATGACTGCAAGGCAGTCTCAGTCATATTCATCAACAGTCACACCAGTTGGCGATGTTTGCATTGCAGAATGTCAAACGCTGAATGGAAAAACTATTTTCATAGCCGCCATCTATATCTCACCGAACCAAAATCTCGATGACATAATATATTTCATTCACCGCTCACTACTGTTTTACAGCCACGCAGGTACAAATGCACTTGGATGAGGCGAAGACAAACATTCGGTTTGCAGATAAACAATAACCCTAAAGAATCAGCAACAAAATCCGGAAATACACTAGATGCAATTTTCACACGGTATCTAGAAAATATTGAACCACGTACATATATTTCATATTTCAGCTATCATAAACCAATTATATCAGTATTACCAATTGAACCACCAACAGATGATAGCATAATGCATATATAGTTAATAAAATCGAATTTTGGTTACACAAATTTTATACTGTTGTATTTCTTTTGAAATTATCCCTGTCTCCTTCTCTTCTTCTCTCGCTCTTTCCCTATCTCTCTCTCTCTCTCTCTTATTCACACTCATTCACACACAGAAGTTTCACTTCTACCACATGTACGATGCTGCACATGATTTTTTTTTTCATAAATTTATTGTCAGTCATTGTTGTTAGTTTTTGTGAAAAATTGTCATCATTTGCGGAAAATTTTGATTTTTTGATTTGTTTAGAGGAGAACTACATTTGAGGCTCTTCGAATGCTTTGAAGTGGACACTTACGGATACATATTTTTTTTAATTGGCGCTTACACTCTTTTTTGGTATCTGGCCGCGTTCCTCCTTCTATTTGTGCTGTAGTCCCATCCCAGGAATGGAGGGACCTACAGTTTTCAGCTCACTCCGAATTGCAGAAATTTTTTATGAGGAGCTTTGCGATCATGGGTCTTGCGATTATTGGGTCTTTGGCCGAGCTCCGCCCCTATTTTGTGGTTTGCGTGGTACCAGCTACCCAAGTAAGTTATTAAAAAACAAATTAAAGAGGTATGTAAATAAGTAAATTAGACTTGAATTGATCGAAAAATGCCAGTGGATAAGCCAAGGTTGCTGCATGAAGATGCCAATACAGCAGAGGTGTGAAAAACCTTGTCCCTTCATTTCTCTTACTTCTGTCACTTTTAGTTAGTAAAAAATTAAGTTTTGTGTTTCATAAGTTAATCACGAGCTTTTCAACGGTATAGCAACGATCGGCATGCCCATCTCGACACAAAACTCTGCGCAAATTGCCACGTTCGAAGCAGACACCTGTCAATAGCACAATTAACTCGGGGGAGAGATTTTAGATGACTGAGCTGCCTCTAACACGATGATGATATGAACCGAAAATGGCAAGGTCACACAAAGCAGAAGTTTTTACTTTAATTGAAAACAAAATTTTAAGCGATTGGTTGACTATGATACGATTCTACGCAACACACTTTGAAAGTGTGTATGGCACGCATGGAAAAGGAAAAATAAAATATAAGCAAAAAATACAAAAAAAAAAAAAACTGTCGCTTGCTTTAAAACCATATGCCGTTAAAAAGGTAGATGTGTTAGTATGATTTTTTTATTATTAACATAAATAATTCATTAATGGAAATGAATGCATTTACGAATCTATACTTCCAATATTTGACACCACCAGTGAAATCTGATATCTCTGTAGGATCATCAACCCCAAAAAGTGAGCGCAAGCCCTTCTTCAAAGTTTAAAGGGGGAGATGATAAGAGACACCTCGCAACATATCCATGCAGCTATGACAAGAAACTAACAAGTGAAATGACCTCATATACTCCCCTTCTAGATAAACTGCAAGAACAAATGTCTAAAACTTTGTAGGCTCACCTCTCCAATCACTTTTATTCAAATTACTGCCTTGCGGCCTTCTTACTTCTTCTGCTGTGTACGTAGCAGTCTTTAGTTGCCTTCTTCTCATCTCAATTACACTTTAGACCTTTATTGTTTGCTCTTCATCGTGAACATATTCCACACCCTAAAATCGGGATTTATTACTTCCCTCCATGTCATGCACATAAGTGTGTGTGTGTATTTTGTACGCATGTGTGTGTGTAGAAACGTGTGTATCCTTACCCTTAAATGTATATAACTTTCTTCAATTTCATTGCCCTTTTAACGATTATGTTTCGTACTTTTGAGTGAGCGAGTGAGTGAGTTTTTGTTCGGTTTTTTTTCCAGATAAGTTGCACCTGTTCCACACCTGATTGAAAACAATACCTTGCTTTTGTATTTGAACATGTCTGAACATGTATTTGAGCAGTGCGTAGTGATTTTTGAATGCGTTGTGATTTCATGTTGATCTCAAAGGTCACACGATAAGAGTTTAAGAACATGAAAAATTCTGCAAAATTAAGAAAATAGCACGAAAATGGGCAGTTAAGTAATGGACCTACTTTAAATCTGCTTCAGCGGGCTAAAATTATTTTTGTAGATGCCCTAAGGCTTAACAAAGGTTGAAGCAGTTACAAGAATTATTAAAATTTGTATACCTTACTTTAAAACAAAGGTAGGAGAGGAGGTCTTGACATATACGGAGACTCCAACTCAAATTTTTTTTTTTTTTTTTTTCAATATAAAAATGAACTCAAAATTAAGGAAAGGACAACAGAACTATCGTACCACAATTTGTTAGCGCACACGCATACAAGATGGGAATTACACAAAATGATAGTTGCAGATTTTGAATAAACTAAAAGAAAGGGGAAACTCTAGAACCATGCTCTTGCCCTGCATTAGTTATAACCCGAATTAAATGCTTAGAAACTCTACAATATGAGCTTCAGAGCTTACTTAGACCTTCAGAAGCCTACTACGAAACCAAAGGGTCAAACTCCATCTCATCTAGTACCACTAAGGACCAATAAGTCTATGTGATGGCTTTCAGCCAGCTGGTCGACCTAATCTAACCTAACAGCTCTTTTTTATGCTCTCAGCTTAAAATTTCTACGCCTTTTTGTTCGTTGTAAAATATAAATACAAAAATTCTTCTTCGTAAAAAATTTATATTTCTACATATTTTCATAAATTGAGAACAACCGGAATCAAAAGTAATTTAAAATTTACGAAAGAACTTATTCGAACTTTTTTCATATTGAAAAATTTACCTTGACAGTGAAATATAATATAATATTTATATAATATTTGCCGGGGTGAATAGTCCCGCGCTCAACAAAGAAAAGAAGAAAATTAGCTTTCTTTATTCTTTAATCAAGGACAACGCAATCACTCCAGCACCGCTCTAGCATTTTGACACCACTTTCGTAGAACGATTTATCTTTTGCCTCAAAAAAGGCCTCAGATTCAGCGATAACCTCCTCATTCGAGCGAAATTCCTTACCGGCGAGCATTTTTTTAGGTCTGGGAACAGCCAGTAGTCGCTCGCAGCCAAATCTGGCGAGTACAGTGGATGTGGGAGCAATACTCATTAGTCAAATGCTTATGAAATATATATGCTATATGAAATATTATAAAGCCAAAACGTTATTTTGATATCTTTACGATATTAGCTAACTCACGCAACTTCACTTTTCAATCATTCTGCGATTTTGTGGATTTATTTGATGTTTTCTGTTGTTACCACCTCATTTGGACATCCACTGCGTTCTGCATTGTCGGTGTCTCTACGACCGCGTTTGAAGTCAGAAAACCATCGTTTTGTTGTTGTTTCTGGTGCAGCTGTGATCCCATAACAGTTTTCAACCCATTGCTTTGCTTGAATGTTATTTTGTCCCATCGAGATGCAGGGGAAAATTGAATCAGGAAATTCTTTTTAATCCATTATTTTGAAAATAACAAAAGCAGAAGCATAGAAAACAGTAGGAAAGTGAAAGAATTATTATCCGTCGAGAAAGATGAGTATATCGACTCTATGAAAATATTTTCTTTTTTGGCAAAAAGTACTTACGTTTTACACTGTCATCGTTTTTTGAAAATGAATTACTTCGCATTTAAATTCTTGTTTTTCACCCACTTGCGCAAAAATGGGCCCATATGCGGTGAAGAGTTAGGTAGACTGTATTAAAAAATTGTAGTACAGAGATTAATTGACATCTTTTGGCAATTTAATTCCCTCGCATTTAATTCTCATAATTTTTCTATGAAGGTATAGTTCATTTTTTCTACAAAACCCGTATAAATACAATTTTCAGGCATTGTGCAAATTAAAAAAATACACCACATTCTCATG
The DNA here is from genome assembly GCA_037575425.1 of Anastrepha fraterculus. Taxonomy (NCBI): domain Eukaryota; kingdom Metazoa; phylum Arthropoda; class Insecta; order Diptera; family Tephritidae; genus Anastrepha; species Anastrepha fraterculus. The sequence continues at coordinate 19,659 of JAYXIM010011298.1, read as the reverse complement.
AAAATATCACTTTTTTATCAAAATTCTCTGTCTTAGGTGGGCTGCCCATTCAAATTTGGCAATTTTGGGAAAATTTAAAATTTTTTGAAACTTCGACAGGTTGAACATTTTTTCACGCCAGTTTTGGTTATTTTGTCTCATGTGAAAAATTGTCGAGCATTCATTATATGATGAAAATACGCAAGACCATCACAAAAAAAAATTTGAAAAATCAGCACTGAAATATTTTTGTCGATTTCTGATATATAATGGACTACTGTGAAGTGATTTTTTTAACTAGCAACAAAATTTATTTTTCCAAATAAATTTTGTTTTCATAACCCTTACTTAGAAATATTGATTTTTTTCATTTTCATCAAAATTAAATTTTTGTTTGTTTTAACTTTCCTATACAATAGTGACTACCATTTTTTTTTCGTCATAAATTTAAAAAATTATTTTTATTGCAACTTTCCGAAAAAATTTTAAATTTTTTTATTTTAATTTTCGTCATAAATTAAAATTTTTTTTAACTTTCATAAAAAAGTTATTTAACATTTTCGTCAAAAATTAAAAAAAAAACTTTTATTTTTATTTAAACTTTCTACAAATATAGTGATGTTTTCATTTTTATTTTCGTCATAAATTAAATTTTTTTTATATTTTACCTTTCCTAAAAATTGTGATTTTCCATATTTTTTTGGTCATAAATTTAAATTTTTTTTAGTTTAACTTTCCTAAAAAGAGAGTTTTTCTTTTTTTATTTAAGTCATAAATAAAATTTTTTATATATTAACTTTCCTAAAAAATAGTGATTTTATCCTTTTTTATTTTCGTTATAAATTTAATTTTTTTTTAACTTTCCTAAAATATAGTAATTTTATTAATTTTTCATTTGTCATAAATTAAAAAAAAAATGTATTTAACTTTCCTAAGAAATATAATTAAAAACTTAGAAATAAAAAAAAATCACTATTTTTTGGAAAAATCTCTGATGTTGCTAAAAAATTTTTAAAAATTATGAAAAATTATCTTTTGATGCAAATATTAAATTATTTAATATAATAAAAGGCTATTTTTTGAAGAACTTATAGTTTCCGAGATTAAACTCTGAAGAAAGCAATTTCTTTAAAATTCTAAATTTTCAATTGCGAACATATTTCAAAATAAAAAAAAATTTAAATTGTGAAGCACAATTATTTATCATTCCAAGGACTAAAAGTACTAAGCACTACGATCGGTTGAGGGCGACTACCACTCGCAAGTGCTCAGGCTCGAATCTCCGTGCATGAAACGCCTAATTAATAGAAATAATTTTTCTAATAACGGTCATCCCTCGGTAGGCAATGACAAACCTCCGAGTGTATGTCTGTCTGCCTTGAAAAAGCTCTTCATAAAAACCATTTACCGTTCGCAGTCGGCTATAAACTGTAGGTCCCTTCATTTGTGGAACAACATTACGACGCACACCACAAATAGGAGGAGAAGCTCGACCAAACTTCTAACAGAAGAGTATGTGCCAATTATTTATTTATTTTTCAATATATTTTCATGGGCTTAGACAGATAAGTTACCTAATGGCGACTTCAATCTCATATTTCTACACTTCAATCATCATTCGATTGTTGGCATAGCATTTATCCTTGATGGCACCTTAGATAGAAAAATAGTCTAATGGAATTAAATCGCGGCTTCTAGATGAAGAATTTATGTTACCATTTCAGATGATTATTTGATTTTTTAAAGTGATTGTCCGTACATTATGAATGTGATTTAGCTATCGGAGTAAAAAAACTCCAAATGCTTGCTTGGCGGTCTTCTAGTTTGGTATGGAAAAAATTTGCATTAACTCAGCTTTTCAGCTATGAATAGAACACCGTTAATGCTTGTTGTAAGCTCCAACCAGGAGACGTAACTGCATAAGAGGAGCGACAAGTCATTCCATTTTTTAACGAAATTCATTTAACAACAAGACGCGAGATACCAATATTGATAAGAGACTGTTTTAAAAGCCCTAAGGAAAGATTTTTGGAAGCATTTTTTTATATCCAAGAAACCGTCAAAGGAAATTTTTGAGTAGAGTAATTTCCTCATATGCATTCTTGCATAAATATTCTACTTACCTCTCTGGCACTTAGAGCTGCTCCGGCACCCACTGTTGTTTCAGCCTGCCGCACTGTCTCAGACACAGAAGTTTTTGTGATCAGCGGCGGATACCTTCGACCTCATGACATGAGAGCGTGTGGATGCGTGGGACTCTAGGAAAAAAACATGCCACCAGTAATTCCGCTGAACGGATATGCCAAGTGATGCAGCGGTGGCAATGCCGATGGGGCACTGAATCGAGTGGCAGATGGACGGCGAAGCTCATTACTACAATAGGTAAATGGGTTTGAAGGAACTTCGGGGAAGTGGGCTATTTCATAACTCAGTTTCTCTCAAGCCACGGATGCTTCGGAAATATCTATACCGCATGGGTAAGGTAAGTCACCCCTGGTGCATATAGTGCGAAGAGCCGAAAGATGACGCTGAACACACGTTGTTTAATTGGGACAGATGGTTCGTGGAAAAAGATGCTCTGAGGGAGCAGATTGGCGACATCGCACCGATCAACATAATCAGGAGAATGCTCGAACGCGAGCACAGCTGGAACGTGGTAAAGAAACACATGGAGAAAACACTACGAAAAAAAAGATAGTCCTCGACACACTGCAACAATCCGAAATATCACAGACATAGACATAAAAAGACGATCCTATAGCATGATCCCATAGTTGGTGAATAAAACTAGTCCATTGTATTGACGTCATTCTGGGCCCTCCCGGAGTAATGCAGAAACTAGTTCCTGGAAGGGAGTCTGCCTATAAGAGAAGGCGGGATTGTTTTAGTGGCCACACCACACGACGCAGTAGATGACAGTCACTGTAAGTGCGAAGAAATTTTCAACCCTACCTCACCCACCAAACAAACAAAAAAACAAAATAACAGATGTGCCCACTATATCTCTACAACAACAATAATATCACATTGATGAAGGTCCGTTCCATGTTCCATGTTTGCCGTGTACAGGTGTTCAAAAACTGTGCATAAAGTATGACATGCAGTTGAATACAAATAAAAATCTATGACAACCGCTGCCAAGCGTAGAATACCAAAAAAAAAAATTAAAATTAAAATTAAACGACAACAATAACAATAATAGCTGAAAGGTAACCTAAACCAGCGCGCACTTTGCGAACAGCAGATATACCAACGGACAGACAATATGACTAGTCACATCAGCTTCAATGTTTGCCTTCAATATTTTCTTTTAATCATTTTTTTTTCCTGCGTTTTCTTCAGCGACAAATAGTATAGTATTTTTTCTACTACTACGCTGTTTACACACTCACACATAAGTAAGGGAGGGTAAGTCTGAGGTAAATACTTTGAACGCGCAATGCAAACTCTTAAGCACGCAGACGTGCACCTACAACCAATCCACTGTATTTAAACATATGTTCGTGTATATGTGTGGGTCTGTACGGTTGCATGCGTATCGTGTTGAGTTTTTGTTGTGATTGAATATATTTTGGTGTTCATCAAAACGTTTGGCTACCATTTGGTATCGAATGACAATGGACTCGCTGCTGATGTACACTGACAGATAGACTAACTGACGGACTTCATCAGCTGCACAGGCGTACAAATAGGCTAAGCGAGCGCACTGCTGTGTGGACAGACGTTGGCTGTGTCTACTGAGTGACTACGCGCCTACGAGTGTTTCTTCTAAGATTGTACGTTTTTTGTTTTTGCTTTTTTTTTGTTTGGTGTTCCTTTTTATAATTTCGTTTTCTCTTGTTTTTCTTGATTTCTTCTAAAAGTGCAGCTCATTTGATTTGTTTGCCTGTCCGCATACGCAATATAAGTCCATTTGTTGGCTCGTATGATTGTCCATCCGCTAGGTTACCTACATATATCGATTATATGTATGTATGCGCTTGTAGCTTTGTTCGTCTGTCCGTCTGTCCGTCTACCTCGCTGCCTTCCATCCATTCTACATATTTGTCCATCCGTTGCGTGCACGCATCCCTGCACTCGATTGTCAAACTTATCGTTCAGACTTAAATGAAAAACAAAAAAAAAAACTCTTTGAATTCAGCAAAGTTGAGCCAAAAGTGCAATTAACCTTTGGTTAGTGGGATGAGGGACCGATATGGTACCAGGTGAATATGAATGTATAAATGCTAAGTATATGTCCTCATAACAATTTACTAACTTTCGGAGAAGGTTTTTTGAACAGCTTCTAGGCGCATGCTTGAAATTGAAGGAGAAACTCCATTAAACAGCTAATGGACTATGACCTTCTAAAATATTTTGGAATCAACCATTAGATATTAGTTTCCAATAAAAATATTAAATTTTCCAATTTTTACGAAAATTTTGAACAAATTTTGAAAATAATAAATATTTTAATCATCTCAAATTATTTTAAAAATGACAATAAAAAAATTCTTTTTACACAAACATTTTTTTTCCAATTTCTTCAAAAGTTTTTTTCCCAATTTTCCGGTCGTGTTATTTTGAGAATAAAAAAATAAATAAATCCACAAAGATGTTTAAACAAACAAATTTTTTTCCCAAAAATCTTTACGAAAAAGGATTTTTTCACCCAACTTCCGAGAAATATTTTTCTTGTTTGTCTTTCAATTTCCGCAAAAGTTTTAAACAAAAAATGTATTCCCATTTCATGGCTGTGTCATTTGAAAAAATCAAATATTTTAAAACTGACAATAAGAAAAATGTTTTTACCCAAAAATTGTGAACAAAGAAATTTTTGTTTCCAATTTCTTCAAAATACTGTTTTCCCCAATTTTCCCGTTTTTCCAATTTTCTGGCTGTGTTATTTTGAAAATGTCAAATTTCCACAAACATTTTTGAACAAACAAATTTTATTTCACAAAAATCTTTACGAAAAAGAAATTTTTCCCCCAAAAATTTTAAAACAAAATTTTTTTTTCCATCTCCCGAAAAATGTAGAGCACTAAAATTTTTTTCCCCAAACATTATATGAAAAATTGGAAAAATTTTAGATCTAAAAATTAATTTTTTTAGATTCCCGGATATTAAAAACAAATGTTTTTTCCAACCGTCCAAAAAATTTTATTATTTAAAAAAAAAATTGTTTCAAAAATTTAGATACAAACTTGCAAAAAAATGTTTTTTTTTTAGTTTATTAAAAACAATGTTTTTTTTTCCAATTTCTTCAATTTTTTTTTTCAACTTTTCAATTGTGTTACTTTGAAAATATAAGACTTCTTTTATAAAATTACCAAAAAAAAATTTCTACAAAGATTTTTGAACAAATTTTTTCCCCCAAAAATCTATATCAATCAAAAATTTTTTTTCAACTTCGGAAAAATTTTGAGCACAAACATTTTTTTCCATAAAAATTATATAAAAAATTGTGAAAAAAATTGGATCAAAAAATTTATTTATTTCAGATTCCCCAGATATTCAAAAAAAGTTTTTTTCAACCTTCCACAAAATTTTTCAAATGCTTTTTTATTTGAAAAAAGCTGCAGATGGGTTTTTATGAGGAGGGGAAATACGCTCAGAGGCCATTTAAAACTAAAAATAAAAATTCACACCCTAAAGTTTCCAAAGTCATTTCTTTCCAATTTATTACTCTAAGGCTAAACTTCTTCTCATATCAATAATTTTGGCTCAACTTAGGGTTAAATATACATTCATACAAACCTAAAGCACACACACTGTGCGCACCAACAGGCACCCGCTAGTCCCTTTAATTCTGCGTCTTTAGTCCTTTCTTATAATAAATATGTAAGTGCTATCTGCGCAAATGTCCGTCCGTCCAATCGGAGCCAGTATATGGTATGCCCTCCACTTGTACGCGTATGTCTGTCCGCTCAACTAGCACTCTTGGTGCTGCTACGCAATTGTCTGAATGTTTTTTGTATTTTTCTCTTGTTTTTGTTATTGTATGCGTTGTATGTGCAGCAACAAAACAACGTCATCGTTACCATCAAGCGATAGCGAGCGACAAATACAACATTGAAGACTGTCTTCGGGCAACAATCACCCGGCCTGTGAATTTAACAGGCAACAACAGGCCAATCCAGGCAGGCAGGCAAGCGGACAGACATCAGTATCAGTCAGGCACAGCTGGTCACCAAACTCAACTGCGAGCCACAAGCTGACTGTATGACTGACTGACTCTGCGCCGAGTTAATGCTAGCGTCGTGCGTCGAGCGTACGCTGGCGTGTACGCTCTGTGTTGAACGTGTGCTGCGCATGTGTGTTGCATCGGGCACATACGTCTCGCGCAATCGCATTTTGAGCTGTATTTTGGATTAGATTCGTTGGTTGGTTGTTTGGCTGACTGACTGACTGCAGAGTTGCTCGAGCGCCCGGCGACTCGCACCGTTCGCCACAAACTACGTCGCTGCAGTTTTATCTGTTTAGTATTTTGGCGTTGAACTCTCTTATATACTCATAGAATAGATAGATGGACGCTTAATCGGTCGCTCAGTCTCTGTTCGTTGATTGTTGTGTTGTTGTTACTTTGGTTTTTGGCTTTCGTTTGTTGGATGGATGACTGAAGGTACCTGTCTGTCAAAATGTGTTTTACAACAGCTCACAAATGACGTTATTTTCTGGAGGTTTTTGTGTGCGTGGTAAAAACAAAACAGACATTTTGTTGTTATTCGGTACACATTTGTTGTTGTTGTACACTTTTGAATAGCGCATAATCGTTGCGATATCACGATTTCTTTGTCATTTTGTTTTTGTCGATTAGTTTGTTGTTGAAGTTGTTGTTACTACGCGCCGTTGTTCCCCCTCGGCATTAGCTTGTTATTGTTGCTAAGATTTTTTTCTTGGCTCTTAGCCATTGTTTTTGTTGCTTGTACACCAGTCACTCACAACGACTCAACGCATGTACGTACGTAAGTATGTAGAATTGCTGATTTTAGACAATCCATCTTCCCAACGAATCCACAGTATTGGCTGTCATGGGGTCGTTTCCAACTTCTCGGATATGAAATATAAAAATGTTGGAAAAAGGAAGCTGCAGGCCCATGGCAGTCATGTACTCAAGGTGATGAAAAAGTTCACTTACACAAATATTTGTAAGAGAATTAAATCACTAGCGATGGGATTAATGAAGTTATTGAATGCTGTTAAAAAAACACATTATGGGATTCGTGTTAGGTTGTTGGTTAGTTAGGTTGTATACAAAAGAAGCCACAACCTATTTGGTTTTTGAATCACTTTCTTACAAAATACAAAAATGATTTTGAGAGATAGAAATCTTTATTTTGACCTTTACCGCCTTTTATATATTAGTTTTCGGTAGATGGCTGTAGGGATCGATATCTCGTTAAGTACCGATCAAGGTTAGGTTAGGTTGAAGCGGTTGTCCCGTAAGATACAATCAGGCTCATAGGCCATTGTGAAGCCGCGTGGGGAGCTTTTCCCTATCTCTCCTAAACCAGTGTGTGCTTTTCAAAATTTTTAGAATATTTCCTATTTCGGCAGAACTGAAATCTCCCAATTCATTAAAAGATTGTCTGCTTAGAATAGTAAATCTTCATCTGGATAGGGCAGTACAATGGTACATAGGGTGCAAGATTGTCTCTTCCTCCTCCTCATCAACTGCTACCGAAGTCATGTGTTTGCATACCCATCCTTTGGGCGTGTCTACCCATTAGACAGTGCCCCGTTATAACCAAAAATCAGTGAGCTAAGACTGTGTTTATTTGGGATTAACAGAGACTCTGTGCGTTTAAGATTTAGAGTCGGCCACAGTTGAGGGGCGATTTTGCAGTTGGCTTCATTACGCCCTCTTTCGTTTGCTTTCCTTACGATTTCTTCAAGAATGAGTAGCTTATATGTTTGTAAGAGTATGCCTATGCCATTGTCTATGTACTCATCGGTCAATTTGGTGCCGATACTCGCTAGTTCATCGGCTCTGTAGTTACCCTCAATGTTGCGATGGCCAGGAACCCATGCTAACTTAAGGTGAAATTACTCAGCTATCTTAATAAGAGATTTTCGGCATTTCATGGCTACCTTGGAGATTGTCGACAGTTTTGTGAGGGATTTTATCGCCGCCTGGCTGTCACTGAAAATGTAGATGCCATTTCCAGATATCCAATCACACTGTACCACGGCTTTCAATATTGCCATCACTTTAGCCTGAAAGAAACTACAGTAGTCGGGGAGCCGAACACGATATATTTTGCCTACAGATCTACCGGCAGGAAGTTTAATGTCGCAAAGTATCGATCAAATAATGTAAAGTAAATCTCACCTTCACACTAAAAAAATCTTTTGCTGGAATCAACAAAAAAAAATTCGTTACATTTTAGAACTTTTGTTTGGGAAAGGCGAAAATGTAAGCTAGGCTAGTGAAATTGTGAACGGTGTTTATGGTTTCGATATTGTAACGATGACGGTGCTAGCTGTTTTTCCATATAGGTATAAAATTTCGAGCATTCGTTGTATGAAGCAAATGAAAAAAACCTTTAGCAAAAAAATTATCAAGACTCCGTGCGATTTTTGAGCAATTCAATGAGCTACAAAATGGCATACTTGGAATTTTCCCGAGCATTCTGATAAAAAGTTTGACATTTTGATGAAAATGTGTCGCTATTGCTTTATTGTTTATGCCGATGTACTCGTACATCCACAGGTTTTGGTTCGGCTTCGGCCAAAAAATAGTCGACATTTAGTCGATCAACAACTTTTCAATCAACTAATCAACTTTTATTTCTTGCAACATTTTTTGAATACTGCTATAAAGGGCCAAATTTTTTTTGATACTTGTTTCGAATAATGGGTTGGGAAAAAAATTTATAGTGTTTTTATATTTTCTTTTATTTTTTAACGATTTATTTGCTCTTTGTCAAGGGGTAAGTATTCATTCGATAGAACTCATTTTGCTCTACAAAGCTATGCTAATTGTATTTTTGAGTTATTTAATTTTTTATTAGTTTTGAGGCTTAGAAATGGAATACCCAGGAGGCGAAAATCAACATTTTCGGCACATGCTCTTCTTTGCTTTTCATCAAGGTCAAAAAGCTGTCGAAGCAGCCTGGGACATTTGCGACGTGTATAGAGAAGTTGTCGCAGGCAAGTCTACAGCACGTATATGGTTTGAAGTTCAAGAATTGCGCATTTGACGTCGATGACACGTGCCGTTGCGGAAGGTCTTCTGAATTCGATGAAAAACGTCTCAGGTCACTTTTGAAGGAGAACGGTAGCCAAACCATTCGTGAATTGGCGGAAAAAATGAGCTGCAGATCATAAAACGATTCTCAATCACCTTCATTAACGATTCTCAATCACCTTCATTAAATGAGATTTACCAAAAAATTGAGAACCTGACAAGCTCAACGAAGTAAGCAAAGAAAGTCGACTTCAAATTAGCAATTAGTCGACTTCTCAGCATCTTGCCCCCCATCGAGCAAGACTACTATCGCGCACGACAGCGCTTTTTGTACCGAATCGTCACGGGACGTGAGAAATGGTGCCAATACATCAATGAGAAGCAAAGAAAGGAGTGGGTGGCTCCAGGAGATACGCCAAAGCCGGATCTACATCCAAAGAAGATCGTGATATGTGTTTGGTAGGACTGGGAGGGCATGGTGCACTGGGAAATGCTCGAAAAAAATGCCATGATCAACAGGGAACTCTACATTGGCAAGCTACACCGCATGAATGAGGTTATTAGACTGAAAAGACCTGATTGGACAAAATATTCTTAAAAAAAGTTTTTTGTTAGGGAAAAATTTTATTTTCTGGCTTAAAATTTTTAGGAAAATAATTTTTTTTGTTTAAATTTTGAATAAAAGTGCATCCGAGATGTTGTTTATTTTAAATACTAGCTGATCCTTTCGGCCCTATGCCCTCAAAGCCGGCGCTGTAGCCACTAAGAACTCATCGGTCAATAAGTCCTGGGCTTGACCTCTAGAGGGCGCAACTAATACCATATCGATTTTGTTATTTAATAGTGCTAACCTCTAAAGGTATACTGTCAACATTTCAAGACCTTCGGTTTATTATTTACCAAGTTACAGTGCTTTAAGTGGCGCTACTTTTGCTATTTTTAAAAACAATGAATTCAAAGCCATTTCGTGTGTTGATTTATTATTGTTGTCGTCTGAAAAAAAAATACCGTTGAAGCAAAGCGATGGCTCGGTAAACGTTATCCGGACTCTGATCGTGACTGTACATACACCGTTGATGCTGAACGTCCTGGTCGTCCAAATGAGGAAGCTACTCCAGAAAATATTGAAAAAAACCCTCAAAATCATCATGGACAATCGCAAAGTGAAGTTGCAAGAGATAGCTGACATCCTGAAGATATCAAAAGGCAGTGCGTTCACTTACTGCTTGGAGCGCCATCTGTGTTTTAGATTTTTCTGCCAGAAGGATCGCACAGGTGGCTTAGGACTTCCCTAAATTTCGAGTGTCTGCGTTACTACCGCGGTCGTCAGCTTCCTCTTGCTGGCGCCACTGATGCAACTGTGTGTTTTTCTTTTTTTTGCTTATTTTACCAGTCAAAATGTAATTAATGCGCTGCCTATTGTGCGGGAGTGAGGATGGAAAGGATAACTTAGGAGGAAAGCAAGTACATTTGGAAAAGTGCGTGAACCGTGTTTCATGTGGGCTTCGAAACCACAACCTCTGGGATGGCAGGCTAGTGTACTCCCGCTAGACTACCGAGGCCGCCCTATACACAAAATATATTGCACTTTAAAAAATTCTACGCCAAAATGTTCTGTGTTGCATAAATCTGAAAATTAAAAAAAAAAATTCAGAATTTGTTTTAGTATAATTCTTATTGCACTCTACGTAAAATCGCCTAAACCTTTAACAAAAAAAATACCTCCTTAAATATGAATTCAATTGAAATTTAAATGCATAATTTATCTAGTATGCCCCACTAATTGCTATTCTAATTCAAGTCAACAACCTACGCCACGCATATTGGTTCATACACTCACACATTCTTACACACAAACATACGACTGCATATCCATGAAATGATGCGAGTGACTTACAGCAAATATCGCTTTCGACGACATGCCATCATCAACTGTCACAATTAGTGTCAGCAAAGCAAATTATGCGCAAACTCTTTCATAACTGACAGTTTGTCCACAGCCACTTGCCTACAACAACACACACCCATCGGCTTATACTCGTATGTAGATGCGCATTTATGTAGTTGCGCGTGCGCAAGCGCCCATCAACCATCGTCGATACTCGTATACTATACTTAAAATACTTTAATGCATGTAATACGATATGTTAATACTGACTTGGGACGGCGACTAATTGCCAGATGGCAACTAAAATGCAGCTATGTTTGGTTTTTTTTTTTCTTAATTTTGTTGCACAATTTTACTTAAATGCAGAAAAACAGTATTCTTTTGTTTTCTTGTTTTTTTGTTAATGTATGCGTAAATCGTTGATATTTTATGCGCACACATACTTAGTAATGACAAGCCACCAATAAACTGGCAACAACGAAGCAACAAAGAGTGCAAAAAACGAAAATGAAAAAAAAGTTGCAAAAACAGAAAAACAAAACCCAAATGATCCCTTCCTCATATGTATGGTTGCCCTTGCCGGCTGATCAAGTTTGAGGAGACTGCATGCTTGCAGCAACTAGCAAGAGACAAATCAAATATACATTTCTACTACTATAAAGTTAACAGGCAGCAACCAACAGTTACTTGTAGCCATTTCAGCGACAGTAACGCTAGCTAGCTAAAGTGTTTTCTGTGCCTCCTTCTCCACCTTCTCGCTTCCTCCCCCTCTCGCTCTCTCCCACGCCGCCGTCATGCACACGATCATCATGATCAGCGAGCAAAGAAGACGTTCAACGACAGCAAGGAACTGCGCTGAGTGCTTGCAACATCCTACTTAGAAAGAAAGCAAAACAGTGCCAATCAAAAGGTTCTTCAACTCTGCCACCGCCACAAAATACAGGCACAACCTCAAACGGGGCTGTGCAGCATTTAAGTACCGATCACACTGACTCTCTCGCTGACTAAGTGGCACGGTTGGGTAATGGTGACAGAAGGGAGATTAGTCGTTGCTCTGGCAGCATCATGGTCATTTTATTGTTGCTATTCTTGGCGCTTTATTGCGGTTGTCTGCATGCAAAAGTGGCACGATCAACACTAACAGCACCTTTGTCTGCCCAGGCACACGAGTGACGATCGTCATCATAATGATCGTGCGCACGAGAGTGCTCACGTTGATCGGAAGATGGTTGTGTGAGCAGTAAGGCGGGAAGTTAAGTTGGTAGGCGCAAGAAGACAACAAGACTATATGACTGGTTGGCTGACTGGCTGGCTAGTTGGTTGACAGCCACCGGGATCAACACTGGGGCAATGAACAGCGCTTTGGTTGCCAAGTAAGCATTTGGCACACTTTCTTTTGGAATCTGATTGGAAGTATTTTGAAAGTTAATCCAAGTTCTTGCTTTTAAAATTAATCAAATGTTCAAAGAGAAGTGCTAAAGTGCATTGAGAAATTGGCTGGGGAACTGGTCTAGTTGATATATCTAACGGAGGATTTCTTGGAAAGAAAACGTTAATTTTCTTACAGCGACTAGCTGATCAAAACCGTTTAAGGAAAATTGAGATACAGTAGACTGAATGAGCTAATCTAGATAATAGACGAGCATTAAGCTCCGAATGTCCATTGGTCGAATAAACTACCCTTGGACTTGCGTTTGTCTTCCAGGCAAAAATGTGAGAGCCATCGACACATGTGTGAGGAAATGTCGCCATGGCAAAATGAATGGAGCCCACATCTACATACTTTCAGATAGTCAGGAAGCTTTGAAAGCTCTTCTATCTACTATGATCACCACAAAAATGGTGGTAAATGACTGGCTGAACACGTTGGGGAACTTCAACATAGTAATATTTCATTGGGTTCTTGAACACGTGGGATTCCCTCATGAAAATTGCGGACCATCTAGCCTTTCTGTGGACTTACAAAAGGCACATTAACTAATTTCTCAGAGAGTGGCAGGAGAACAAATTCATTGAGCACTGGCGAAATTCTATTGGTCAGCGACAAGCGAAACAATATCTAACGCCGGAAAGAGGAGTTTCTGATAAGCTACTTTCACTCTGCACATAAAACTTTTAACTGACTACAATACTCTTTAAAGGCCTGCGATATCACTTCAACAAACCTGGTTTCTCTCAGACCATCATCTGCCGATTCTGTGAAACGTACAATGAATATTCAGAACACATTCTTTGTGAATGTTCTGCACTAGGCAGAAAGAGGCTACACCACCTTGATGGTGTTTCCGTGCATCCTTATAAGTTACGGAAAAATAAACTCCAGAATATAGTAAAATGTGTAAGGAGCCTTAAAATATAAAGTACCTCAGCAGTCTTTACACAATATATCTCTTTTGGTCGGAGTGCGCAGAAGCCTAATCCCAATAATACGTTTGTTTTTTGCATGGAGAAAATATGCCACACGACCAAGGACAGAAATTATAAGAAATCCAGAGGAAATTTGAGCCAATTCCATTTTAACGAACCTAACTTTTATTTTTTTTTTATAATTTTTCTTTTTTTAATTTTCACTCAGTCAGTGAAATTTTGTATTTGTCCAACTTGGCCTTTACAAAGCAACACTACACTTAAAGGCTTACTTTCTCCTGCCCTGGGGCAAGCGGTATTAGAAACAGACGAACATTTCCTTAACAATTGTTTCATGGGCACAGCGGCCATCGCACCTAGGAGCAATTTAATGGTAGTCATCCCCAAACCCATCGGTGAAAAATCCATCTAAAATTTTTACTCACTTAAAGTTGATCCGTACCAGTAAATGTTATTTAAAAAATAATAGCACAAATGTTACCACGAATGTTTTCGTCAACCTTCTGCTTTCTTATGCCCTATGAGAACTGTGTGCCACCAAATTGGTCTGCTGTGTATTTTCATGCAACAACTCTGCCTCGGCCAAGTAAGCAAGTCACTCTTTAAAATCAGCTTCCTCCGTCGCAGTTAACCGCAGTCATCAGTTGATCGTTGCTTCCTCCTGAGTTGCACGATCATTGACGTGGCGTGCGTAAAGCTACCAGTTGTTGAAGCCACAGAGGGCATTGCAAGGAGTAAAAGGTAAATGACTGAGTGCACCAACGCATCGACTGCTGTAATGATGAGCTGAACATTAATGATCGCAATGATCATCACAGCTACCTCTTCCATCGCTGCTCGTTCTTCTTAGCCTATCACTACTTTGTATGTTCATAGACTGCGCGCGCGCGCGCTGATCATGCGCGTTGTTGCAACATCATCCGATCACCGGCTGTTTAAGTTGAGGTTGCGCGCTTGGTTGGGTCCGCTTAGTTCTTTGTCTGTCGTACGCTGTTAGTGCTTGTTTGCTGGTGTGCGTGTCCATAAGGATGAGTTCATTGACTTTGCACAACCAAGTTTTTTCTTGTTTTTTTTTTTGTGTTGCTTGATATTTTTCCGTTTGTGTTATTGTATTTGTATGTGCATCTATTCACGAGTCTGTGGTTGAGCCATACTCATAGAAGCACTCTTCTCTCCTTCACCACACGTCACAAACTCACTGCGTCACTTTCCTTTATTTCTAGGCGTGATTGTGCGCCCCACGACTGCGCGATCACCTTACAGACAATTACAAACACACGAACAGATAAATATAAAGTTGATATGTATAATAAGGCATACATTTGTATGTATAGTATGTGTGTGTTTGTTGCTATGTTTACTTTATTTGCAGGATTAAAAGCATTAAAATGTCGTGTGGTTTCAATTGGTCCGTTGCCAGGTTGGTTGCTTGGTGTGCATTCAGGCGAAATATCGGCACCACCACAAAAACGTTAGCGCTGTAGAAGCAGGAACAAAATAAATAAATAAAAACAAAATAAAAAAAGTGGAGAATATTGAACCAAACTCGAAATGATAATAAGTTGTTGCGTTGATAGGAATACGCCAGCTGTTTTCTAGATAAAAAAATATTCACTCTTGTGGATGAGCGATGCTCAATGCCCCAATTGGGGGCCGAATTGTACTCAATTCGGTTTAATAACAAATCGGTCTAACTTGAAATCGAAATTAAATCGTTGGATGGCCAGCTGAAGTTGCAGTGATTTGCTCATCAAATAATCAAATTAATTTATTCACTCCTGTTTTCTCAACTGACGATTTTCTTAAAGTACCGATTTACCTATGTATGTACGCCCGCGTGGCCAAATCAGACAAATAACGCAACAAATACTACTGTGGGCAAAAAGTAAGGTGAATTTGGTTGTAAAATGAAAAATCTTTATTTATTCTTGTAAATCAATTTCATCCCCTTCAAAATAATCCCCTCTCGATGAAATACACTTATGCCAACTATTTTTACAATCCCCGAAACATGCCAAATAGTCCATTTCCGGTATAACCATCAGCTTTTATCTCCTCAATCGACTCGAAATACGTTGCCCGGAGTGGTCTCTTAAGTTTTGGGAATAGCCAGAAGTCACACGGAGCTAAATCAGGCGAATACGGTGGTTGCGGAACGATATGCGTGGAATTTTTGGCGAAATGGTCACGAAGAACGAGTGAAGTGTGAGACGGTGCATTATCGTGATGTAAAAACCAAGAGTTGTTGGCCCATAATTCTGGTCTTTTTAGACGAATTGCTTCACGTAAACGACGCATAACGCTGAAATAATATTCCTTATTAATAGTTTGGCCAGGTGGAAGGAATTCATAGTGCACCACACCACGAAAATCGAAAAAAAACTGTCATCATGACCTTGCTCTTTTCAGTCTGGCCTCGCCTTTAGCACGATATTCGCTTGATTGGTCGATTGTTTCAGGGTCGTAAGCATAAATCCAAGTCTCATCTCCCGTAATGATGCATTTGAGCTTGTCCTGATAGTCTGAAAGCATTGTTTCACACAAATCAACGCGACGACTTTTTTCCAAGAAATTGAGAGCTTTCGGTACCAAACGAGATTTGTCTTTTCGTAGGCCCAAATGGTCTTTCAAAATGGTTTTCATAGATCCTTCTGATATTCCGATCATATCAGTAAGGTCTTTAACAGTCAACCGACGATTTTTGAGTACTAACTCCTTCACTTTATTAACGTGTTGGTCATCTGTTGACGTCGATGGTCGTCCGAAGCGCTCCAAGTCATTAACACGTTCTCGACCCTCTTTGAAGTCTTTGTACCACTTATAAACATTTTTCTGCGACATGGTCGAATCACCAAATGCCTTCTGCAACATGCTAAGCGTTTCCGCAGCCGAAATTTCATTCCGCAAACAAAATTTGATGGCACTTCTCTGCTCAATCAAATCAGACATTGTAAAAATCGAAAAATGCACTCTTGGTCGTTTGGTAAACACAAGCGTAAATATATTACTGATAATGACATTCACATAAGAAGTTGGGCCAGATGTTATTAACAGTGCTGCCAACTCATGAAAAATAACTAGAGCGAAATTTTAATCCCGCGAAGTTTGAGAAATAAATTCACCTTTCTTTTTGCCCGCAGTAGTAATTCCATCAATTTGTCTTCGGGTAGTGCAGTTAAAGATAAAATTCGAGTTCCAAATTGAGAGACTTTTGTTGGACGCTTGCAAGATACCAGCTTGAACTTAAATACTCCGGAAAATCATACTCTCGTTAATTCAAACCTGCGATATTTCGAACCTCTCATTAATTCAAAGATATCACGAGTCCTCTACAAAATCTCTTAAGGGGGGACCCTCATTTATCGGGTCAAAAAAATCGATTTTTTGGAAATAATTTTAATCTATTCTACAACTATTTAAGAATATACTTTCAAAATTTCAAGTCGATATCTGTATTTTTGAAGGAGTGACAAAATTTTTAACAGGACGCGACGGGTGGCCTGATCGCCTGTATCCAAAACTTTAAACGCGTTTTTCTCGAAACATCATTTTTCGATTTTGTGTACACAATTGAGAACGCTGTATTGAACCAATCAGGCTTTACAATAGCTCATTTTAAAGATAATTAAATTGTTTTCAATGTGACATTAAGTGTTTTTTTAAAAAAAAAGATTTTCATATTTTTTTGTAATTTTAAAGTCAATTTTTATGCATGAAAAATCACTTTTAACATAAAACTGGGTAAAAAATATCAATTTCGACATTTTTTTTTAAATCAAAATGTCACATCGAAGGTATTATCCTAAAGTTTTAAAAAAAATTTGGTTTTTTTATTTCAGAAAAAAATTCAGAGCGCTAGAATGTACACAGATAGAATGAGGTGCCATGGACGAGGTGTATATTTCCATACTTAAAATGTTTTTTTTCTTCTCCGAAAATTTTTGTAGACAGTCAAGACATTTATTAAAGTACTTTATGAATTACAAAACGTTTGAAGTTATTTTACCTGAGAAAAAAATTCCCAAAAATGATGCATTTTTCGACCGTCTAAATGAGGGTCCCCCCTTAATATTTCGAATTATGTCCATACATTTTTATGCACTCGGCGATTCGAACGAAAAAAATCATAATAATTTTCATATGCTCAAACACTCGACAATTCAAATTTGCTAAGTTTCTTGGTGTGTCAGTAAGTACTTGAACTTTGGGACTCCCCTGAAAATACCTTTACCGTGCGTGGTTGCGTGTTACGCTTAAAACATAATCACATTTTGATGCACGCGTCCGGACGAATCGCTTTGTTGGTATATTACATTAAAAATTTGTATTAAATACCTATGAGTCCTAAAAAGTGTAAATGTTTGACGATTGCTGAAAAGAAGAAATTAATTGAAAAAGTAGAAGGAGGTGAGAATAAAAGCGATGTTGCAAAAGAATTTAAGATTCTTTGAAAGAGGTGCCAGTTAAGGTAAAAAGAACCTCATTCTACAAAACGAAACTAATGAAACAGCATATCAGGCACTTTTTCTCCTTAAAAAATTATTGAAAAGTATGAGCAGCAGCAATGTGCTTCGAAGCAAACCTGTATAAATGAGTTCTTTTCAAAGATTAATTAATTAACATTATGAATATGTAAAACATTAGCAGTCGATATTTCGTAAGTCCCTGGAATTTCGAATTAACGAGAGTCGATTATACCAAGTTTCAGCCAAATAGGTCTAGGTATTTCTCTATTTTTTTGTGTTTGACATTCTATTGAATCGAGGAAGTCAAGTGATTTTCCTTTTTCATCAAGACAACGCACCAGCTCACGTCTTAGCAGTTGTGGCCGCAAAATTAATGAAAGTAGGGCTCCAACTCTTTTCACATCCCCCTTATTCTAGATAATTGGCTACCTTGGATCCCTCGAACAACTATTTCTTACCCTGTTTGAAGATATGGTTGGCGGGAAAAAGATTTTATTCAAACGAGGAGCGGATTGCCTAAACGAATGGCTATTTTTCGGACATGGACAAGTCCTATTATTCGGAAGGAATCAACAAACTATAACAGGGTTGGACGAAGCGTATAAGCCTAAAGCTGATATCAACCAATTAAGTAATTTATGTTTTAGGACGGACTTTTTAAAAGTCCCTCGTGGTTCAAGTAAAGTATATAAAGAGTATATAGAGTATATAGAGTAAGAGTATAAAGTATATAAAGTAAAGATATAAAATCGCTGTCCCAGAAAAAGATGCGTAAGAGTTATAAATTAAAAAAAAAAAACCAAAAGGTCTGACTCAAGTCAGACTGAAAAAAAATTTCTTAACCATTCTTAACTAATGAAACAAGTCTTGAAGAAGCTTGGCTCAAAATACATACAAATATTATAAGCGCAGCGGAGAATTCAATTGGCCAAAGGACAGTTAAACCAAATAACAAATCAAGAAAATACAATCCGTGGTTTTCCCAAGAAGTGAAGTACTTATCCGCACCAAAAAGAGAGCTGGCTATTTAAATCCAAATCCCACCAAATTACCTACAACAGTTACAAAGTTGTAAGAAATAAAGTAAACACAGCTCTGAAGCATGTTGAGGAATTTAAAAAACCCAGTCAATGAGTGCATTAATTTGCCACCGATATAGCCTGCAACTTTATGAAAGCACAGGGTCAGAAGACTTAGAAACCAGCGCAACAAATACACGAAACATACATAAGTGGTACTATGTACTTTCCCAACTTTTGTTATAGCTGAAGAGGACGTTCTACGTAGTATCGACAAACTGAAAAATAGAAAGTCCCCGGAGCCATATCAAATTACAAACGAAATGATAAAGTACGATGGAGGAAGTATCTTTTCGGATCTTGCGGATTTTTTTAATCTCATTCTGCGAAATCGTGCAGTCACGTCGGCCTAGAAGCACAGCTACACGATGCCTATCTTCAAAGAGGGCGATATATAACTATAACGGAATTAACTTGCTTAGCTCCGTGCTGATACTTCTTAGTAAAATATTAGCTAACTATATTGCGCAAACTGGCATTACAGAAGAGCAACAAGGATTCAGAAGGAATACTGGGTTGCCCATATTCGACGGACCCATGTGTTTTTTTTTTTTAATCAAAGAAAAACACAATTTTTTAATGTTGACCATAATAATAATTTTACTTGATTCAAGTAGATTTCTTGACATCACTTTTTGAATATGATATCTTTCAAATGGCCGCCTTGAGCCTGTACGGCGCATTGTGTTCGTTTTGCAGCATTTTCCA